>BMAO01039360.1:0-19578 GCA_019973975.1 Trichonephila clavata | reverse complement strand
CATTTCTATTAAAAATTATTATTTGATTTCAAAGAGCAAAAGAATGAGTACATAAATGATAAATAACTATAATGATAATTGAAATATATATATCCTATATGGACAGTATAAAATAAAATATGCATATGATCTCCAAGAAACTATGTGAGGAACAGATAATCAGAAGCAACGTTAAAGCCACGATAGCATGAGACGTAAAATCATTTCAACACTGAATTTTAAAGAAATCCAGAGGGAAATATGAGAAAATCTTTTCAAGGTGCATCTTTTTTCTGTGCAAAAATTTTTATGATCACAAATGAAACAGTTTTCTGATTTGCAAGATTGCCAGAAGCAAAGTTAAGTCATGACGAAAAATCTGGTCAAAATGGAATTCAAAAGAAAGTCTGAAAACATTATTTCAAGGTCACCTTATCATAGTTCCAGCAAATAGTTTTTTGTTAAAAAAAATTATGCTTTTTTTTCCCATTTGAAACAAAAATGAGTTCTTTTCGGTCATAGAGACCAAAAGGCAAAAAACAGCGATACACAAAAACATTCTGGTTTCTCATAAATAGGAAGCATTATCTTCACGATATTACCAACATGTTAATAGCAATTAGTTTGAATTCAGTGTCATTTTCTTTCCGTTATACAAAATTTGAGCAATGTTTTCTACATTGAACAAAATATTGAATATGCCGATGAAGGAAGAATTATTATTAGAATATTATCTTCAATGACAGAAATTGGCATACATATGTAAAACATGTAACATTTATGTGTAAAAAATGTATACATACAATCAGTATGAAGATTGTCGGAAGGAAAATTACTTTTAGCATTTAATCGCATCCATAATTTTTCTAACAATTTTTTTTTTTTTTTTTTTTTTTTTTTTGTGAACAAATGGACATGACAAAAAAAAATTCTGGTAAGAAGTGAAGGTGTAGTTTCATTGATTGTAAAAAAAAACCCTTTGTTATTTGTGTTATGAATAGGTAATCATGATCTAAGATTATGTTTACAAAAGGTCTCACAAATTATTGTTCGGCTGACAAATAGACTTTTGTGTGTGTGTGAGTCTTTGTATCACATAATTACTGTACCAACAATGATACGCAAGAAAAGGATAGTTCAGAAAAATAAAATTGTGACACTGAAATAGCAATTATAAAATTTAAATTAAAACGTTATCTAAAACAGAAAAGTAAGCCTTAATTTTGATAAAATTGCCATAAACAGTTTTGAACAACAAAAAAATACATAACAGAAAATCTTAAATATTTGAAATTGAAATAAAAGAAACAAATAAATATAAAAGTAACCTTACACATAGTATAGAAATTATAATATTCATTCAAACCAAAAGATAAATAATTTCAGATTTGATGAAACTACCATAAGCAAAATCTTATACGTGAATAGAAATTCTAACTTAAAATCACAATATTGACAATGTGTTGATCTCAATTAGTTTGAATCGAGTGTTATTTTTCTACTTTTTTTTGTTACAATGGAAAAATGTGGAATCGGCCAATTAAGGAAAAGGGTACTTATGTATTGGCGTTATCACAGCAAAATTTGCACCACAATATCAAAATAACAGATTCTTATGTGTCTTACATGGAAAAAATCAAATTTTGGTGAAAAAAAAAGAGCCACTTTGACAGCGGTGACTGATAATCAGGTGATGACTTAGTTTCACGCTATACATAGCCCAAGTACAACTGTATATTGATAGTATCACTAATTTCAGTTTAACAAAAAGAAAACCTCATATATAAATAAAAATTTGTATTAGCCTTTGTATTCTTACGTATTAGCATCACCACAGCCAAATTATCGCTAAGCAAATCACATTATATCCACCAAAATCTGACTAATTTTTTTGGCGCGTTTTTCACAGTGTAAAAAAGCGCTATTAGGACGCAAATTTTGTCGTACCTTTTTCTCAGCCAATAAGCAACCGATTGACCTCGGGTTTTCGGCATTTGTGCCCTAGATGAGCCGAATCATATTTAAATTAATTTTTTTTAAGTATAGTACACACACTACCTTCTGTTAGTAAAAAGTTCATTAGTTGCATTATTGTAAAATACAACATGTGAAAAACACGCTAAAATTACTTGGCCATGCCAATGATTGATATCTTGTTTAATATAAAAACATGCAAGAATCTTTGTTATTACTGCTTAGGACCCAAACGGTTAAGACTGTATTCTGATAGGAAGATGCATCGGTCTTCCAGCTAAACCTGTTATATATTTTTTCAATAACTAAATTAGTTTAATATATATTGTTTTATCTTATTTTTGGTATGATTATTCCGAACCATTTCTGGGTTTAAATTTAATTCTGTCATTTCTTTTCAGCTTAAAAATTTTTGATTTATTTTGTATGTAGTCAATTGTATTCATATTGTAGTACCTATTTTGATTTAAGGCTGTGTCAGGTTTATTATTCTATTTTCATTTTGACCTTTACATGTATACATTTGATTCTTCTATACTGTTTCTGGTTTTAGATAGTCATTTCTTTCCCAGCTTAAGAGTTTCTGATGACTTAAGTGTTGCTTTCAAAAATTTCGATTCTTCATTATAAGAAGAAACAAACACATAGGCATCAAAGTGTCCACCACTCCAAGTTTTTGCCACTGAACCTCATGTTTTTAACAGTTTGAAAATTCTCACCAAAAATACAGCAAAGAGATATCCCTTATGAAAAATCTGGAAACCGAAAGAACAGAGTTCAGACAGTCTGTAACTCAGAAGCGGAGCAGTAAGTCATAGGGTTCAACATGGCAGTTTTATACGCTTCGCCAGATGAGTAGCTGTTCAATTCATGATCAAGTGTAAATACCTTAAATCTATTCCAGTTGTTGATAATAAATGAACAGCCCGTCGAACAATAATACTGGATTGCACACAACAAATAAGAAATTGAACTGAAGAGACAGGAGCCATCACCATCATTTGGGACAACTTGGCAAGGGAATGTATCATACCTAAAATTCAACAGCTAGTATACTTGGGTCATTGTTTAGAACATATTAATCAACAATAACAATTGAAAATAATTACCTCCAATGGTAGTTCATAAAATAAACGTGGCACTTAACCTAAAATAGTAATTACAACATTTAAACAAACATCTAAACAATCAACATTAACAACTGAAAATCATAAAAATGCATATTAAACCAATTCAATTTAGAATTACTGTAATATATATATATATATATATATACCATAAAACCTCTGACCACACAAAAAAATCAGAAATTCTGGAAGATAAATGACAAAGTTTAATCTAAAACCAGAAACAATACAGAAGAATCAAATGAATACATGTAAAGGTCAAAATGAAAAAAGAATAACAAATGTGAAGCTGCCTTAAACCAAAACAGAAATTACAATAGAAATACAATTAATTGACTACACACAAATCAGAAATTTTTAAGCTGAAAAAGAAACAACAAAATTAAATCTAAACCCAGAAATGGTTCGGAATAATCATTCAAAATATATGCAAAACAAAAGTGTATATTAAACGAATTTAATTTAGTTATTGAAAAAATACATAATAGGCTTAGCTGGAAAACCAATGCATCTTCCAACTGTTATCAAATTAGTGTTGCCAATCGGAAAAATAAAATTAAGAAAAAACATTTTTTTAGGATGATTTTTTTCGAAAAACAAATGTAATTCCTCCACTAAGAGTAAAAAAAACGAATAAATACAACCATAAATAAGTATATTTACTATAAAATGTGTTAAAATTCCCCCCAAAACAGCTCGAAACATTAATTTTCGCAAAGTTATGATTTGGCATGGCTGATGACGTCATATCTCCATTTAACTGAAAAATCGCATAAAAATTGAATTTTAAAAAAAATCTAAAGTGAATTTCGAAAAAAACTCTTCGAGGTTAATAGCATAACGACCTATAGCTTCTACATGCCAAGTTTCATACATCTGGGTTGCTTAATTTCGCCGGAACAGCTGAAACACACAAACTCTTTCTTTTATTAGTATAGATTGATTTAGATTTACAAACCATAACGAGTCGTACATTAGAGTAATCAAACCATTAGGTCGTTCATAGGGGAGAAATGTAGCATGTTCATCGAAAATATTTTGGAACTAAAGTGGTCGCGTGGATAACTCAGTCAACCAAGTACCTCAAGATTGTAAAAACCTTTGCAACTCCCAAAAACGTGGGAGGTATGCGACAAATACCTCACGCTTAGTTCCGATGAAGACTGTCAAATAGGAGGATATTGACAAGATCATTGGTAACAAACTAACAGTTTTCCCAGAATTTAAAGATTTCGTGAGCCTGGGGTGACTATGTGCCCCCAGCGGCCTCTCCCAGGTTAAAAAATTCAAATCGAATCCAGGATTTCCAATGAATATATGAACATTGTTAGAAAAATATATTGCATCAACCGAGTAGCTTTTCTAAGAGTAAGGGGGTGTTTGCTTGTTTTAAATATTACTGTAATAATCTGTGAACATTCACCCTAATTGCTAATAGTCCCTTGTATAGTATTCATTTTAACCAATTATAATTAATTTTAAGTACAAGAATTGAAATCAAATGCAAAAATTAATGCCATTGTATTACAGCTGAAGAAAGAAGATTTAATTACTACACCTCGTTTATGATTTCTTGAATATTTTTGAACTCACACTTAATTTAGTCTTTGCCTGAACCAAGTAAAACAAGTCACAACGAAAAAAGAAGTTTATGTTATGTAGATTTTTAGTATTTGTGCAAAAAAAATCATCCTTTGAAAAAATTATTACTTGTAGGAGTTTTCTGTAAACATGCCAATCAGGTGAAAATAATACAAGAACATCATTAACGCATGAAAACAACATAGCAATATACGAAAGAAACTTAAGAATATATTAAAATATAATAAAATCACGAAATTCGCGTATCTGAAAATATAGTTCAGAATCGCTTAGTTTAATTGGAACTTGTAATTAAGTTACAAATTATATACATGCTTTCAATCGATCAGTCAATATATACATAGTTTCATTTAAAATCCGATTCATATTTCCCGCTTTCTGACATATCCGATTCATATTTTTTCTATACACGCGTAGTACAGACATATTTCCTGAGAAAGAAAACATCATTTCTTAAAAAGAACATTATTTGGTACGTCATTTTATTACATCATGTTTGTAATACAGATAAATATAATACCGATCACACTTATTGTTATTATCACCTCAGCACGTTTTTTCCGATCTTTTTCTTCTAACACAAAAACGATATAACTTATTATTATCACCATAACACGTTTTTCTTACCTTTTGATTTCTCTTTTTTCCCCTACGTTGCGCAGAATTTTTCGACGCTGTAATTAATCGTGTTTGAGATTCGGATTATCTTTGGTATGATGTGCGTGAAATTCTCTCTATACGCTAAGATTAACTTTGATTTTATTATACCAGGAGCAAGAAATGGTGTGAGATTTTATCTTTTAAGTACAAAAGCATATTTCCGATTCTTACTGATTTCACGCATTCATGAATATGTCATTATTCAAAGAGGGTGGATTAGTGAAAGATGTAAAACCAGCTGAGCAAATGTTCAATCTGCCCATTTTGTATTTTAAAATTTTGTTCAAAACATTAAGGGTCATACTTGATAACTATTGTTCTCTGCCTCCCTCTAGTTTTTCTTAACAGAAATAATAAATCATGATAAATAACAGCTTGATTTAAAACTACTTGATTTTATTTCTGCTATAGCATTTCTATATTATACTCGATTTTTTCTGTACATTTCTTCAATTGCATCCGAACTTTATACGTTCTTTAAAATTTAAAATATTTGCTGTTAATAATGAAGTCGTTCGGTTTTCATACGGATTGGTAACAGATTTATAATGAAATAAAATATAGTCCACACAACACACACACACACACACACAGGACTATAAAACTTTAGATTTTAAGACCCGGTTTTATTTTGTAAGTAAAGCATAAAACAAATGCCAGCCGCTTTGTGCGGCAAACTACTAATGAAACAAAAGCAGTAACTCTTGCATTCCACGGATTATTACTGCACAGCCTTCCAAACAAAAAACATGTTTCCATTGCACAAAACATAAATAAATTGTCAATGGCTTTGGTAAATGACAAGACAAAAAATAATTATTTTACATAATATATATATTAGTAAGAATTAATAGAAATAAAGAACAAACATAAACGAACACAAAAAAATTTTTTTTTTTAAAAAAAGTTAGCAATAAAAAGGCAATTTAATTTTTTTAAAAAAAATGCTTTCTTATAATTTAATTCCAAGTGTCAAACAAAAAAATCTTTTTTTGGTAGTCTGGTTCAGTAAAAATTTCGCAATAAAATGGAAAAAGAAAAACTGCGTGTGTCGGCTCCGACGCACGCGACTGGAGTTTACTTCTTAAAGTTGTATCTATATATATAAAGGAGAAAAGCGACTCACTGACTGACTGACTGACTAATCACGAAATCTCTGGAACTATTCAACCTACAGATTTGAAATTTGGTAGAAATGTTCCTTTGATAGAGTAGACATCAGCTAAGAAAGGATTTTCCGAAATTCGAAACGCAAGGGGCGTTACGGGGGGTTAAGGGCTTTAATAATAATTGTTTCCATGTTTAAACTACTTGATGTACAATCTTGAAATTGGGTAAGCGGATTCCTTTCAGAGAGTAGAGATCCGCTACAAAATGAGTTTGCTGAAAATCGACCCCCAAGTGGCGTTGCAGGGGCTTAGGGGGCGTTATAGATAATTATTTCCATTTTTAAACTATTTGACGCACTGTCTTTAAATTTGATATATAGATTCCTTTCGTAGAATAATGATCAGTTACAAAACGGGTTTTGTGAAAACAGACTTCTAAGTGGCGTTGCGGGGATTAAGGGGCGTAATAGATAAATATATCCGTTTTTAAACTACTTCACCTACCTGCTTGAAAATTGGTAGGTAAGTTTCTTTCCTGGAGTAAATATCCGCTACAAAATGGGTTTTGGGAAAATTGACCCCCAAGGGGTGTTGCGGGGGCGGGGGTTTAAGGGGCGTTATAAATTCCTATTTTTAAGTTATTAGACGTACAGTCTTGAAACTTAGTAAGCAGATTCCTCTCATAGGGTAGAGATACGCTAAAAATGGGTTTCGTGAAAATTGCCCCCAAGTGGCGTTGAGGGGACTTAAGGGGCGTTATAGATAATTATTTCCATTTTTAAACTATTAGACGCACAGTCTTTATATTTGATAAAGAGATTTCTTTCATAGAGTAGAGATCAGCTATAAGAAGGTTTTGTGAAAACAGACCTCTAAGTGGCGTTGCAGGGGAATAAGTGGCGTAAGAGATAAATATTTTCGTTTTTAAACTATTTGACCTACCTGCTTGAAAATTGGTAGGGATGTTTCTTTCATGGAGTAAATATCCGCTACAAAATAGGTTTGGAGAAAATTGACCCCCAAGGGGTGTTGCGGGGGGTTAAGGGCAGATATAAATAAATATTTCTTTTTTTAAACTATTAGACTCACAGTCTTGAAATTTGGTTAGCAGATTCCTCTCATAGGATATAAATACACTGCAAAATGTGTTTTGTGAAAATCGACCCCTAGGTGGTGTTGCGGGGGTTCAAGGGGCGTTATTGATAATTTTTTTGCATTTTTAATTAATTGGACGCACAGTCTTCAAATTTTGCTAAGCAGATTCCTTTCATAGAGTGCAATTCCCTACAAAATGGGTTTTGTGAAAACAGACCCAGAAGTGGCGTTGCGGGGGCTCAAGTGGCGTTATAGACAATTATCCCCATTTTTAAACTGTTAGACGTACAGTCTTGAAATTTGATAGCAGATTCCTTTCGTAAAGTAGAGAACCGCTACAAAATGGGTTTCGCGAATATCAACTACCAAGTTTAATTTCGGGAGATTAAGAGGCGTAATCGATAAATATTTCCATTTTTAAACTACTTGATCATCCTGCTTGAAAATTGGTAGGCATGTTCCTTTCATGAAATAGAGTTCCTCTAACAAAGAGTAAAATGAAAATTGACCCCCAAAGATGTTTGCAAGGGGTCAAGAGGAGTTACAGAAAAAATTCCTGTTTTTAATTGTTAGACCCATATACTTGAAATTTGTTAAGCATGTTTTTTTTGTTGAATAGGGAACCACTAAGAATAAATTTTAAGCAAATCAAGTTCTGGGGGGTTGCAGGGGGTTACTGGGACACATTGACAAAAAAAATTACTTTTTTCGAGCTACAAGGACTATAATAATGAAATTTGGTTTGCATTTTGCTTTTGTTGAATTGAAATCCGCTAAGAGCAGTAATTTTGGGAAACGGCTCTCAACGGGATTACGGGGATATTTATAGTAAAACTTTTGCTTTTTTCTGTTAGATTTAGACTTGAAATTTAGCTTGCATGTTCAATTTACGGAGTAGAGATCCACCGAAAATTGGTTTTGCGGGAATCCACTTGGTTTTTGAGTTACGAAAGAGCAAACATCATTCTATGCTTCAATTTTAGAGATTTTTAGAAAATACAAATTAGATGAGTTCTGCCCTTTTTTTTATCAACAGGTGACAGTTACAGGTATAAGTATATTTTTCAATTCAATCGAATTCTTAATGCTGGTACTTAGTTATCAATAATTTATACATATATATAAGCAGTAAAAATTTATAAAACATTATGAAATACCCAGCAAAGCGGGCGGGTAACAGCTAATTTGATTATATATAGCAGGTAAACAGGGTAAATAAATGCATCTCATAATACTGAAACTATCCATGTGTTTCTTCATTCTATTCACATTTTTCATATTAAATCGGTAAAATAATATATACATATAAAATTACATAAGTCAATTATGTTACATAAATATACGTTACTCATAGTATATGAGTACATTGTTAAGGAGGTTGATATACTTCACAATTAATATCACTTTCAGTCTTAATTACATTAATATTTTCGTCATTATTAATCACTGAGACAAGAGGGTTGTGGCAACTAAGGTATGATACGTGAAAGTCGGTTGATACGTGATTTGCGAATCGTTAAAATCTCGCATCAATGGTTGTTACTATATATAATCGTCCCCAATGCTCTACCTGAAACAAAATCCAAATTTGGCTCTAATTTTAAAAATTGGACCTGTCCCAATCCTTCCTCTTTATTGAAATCGCCAGCAAGTATCAATGGAAGTGCATGATAGTGTTTCCCTATAAGAGTTTAGAGCGACCTTCTGTATATGCTAATAATGTCTCGTGGATATAATCTATAATGTCAGTAACATTCTGATTGACAGAAATATAAACTGGAACGACAACAATGGGTTTACCGTTAGGTGAAGTGCATATCATGGCACATATATATCCCAAATTAGATTTAGTTTGATTAACGTACTGGATACACTTCTTCTCACAAAATCATCATGATTGCCAATAAACTTTGGGAATCACGCATGTTTTGATGGATAGCAATCCCGTCCCCACGAATAATACTTGGTCGTCTATACTGTGTCATGCGTTTAAAATTCTCAATTTCAACTAATTCCTCATTGCGAAGCCATGTTTTTGATAACTTCAAAATGTGCTCTTCTTGCACAATATTACCACGGAGATCCCGTGCATGCGCCCGGAGATTGGCAGTTGAGAGAAAAGAGAATCATATCCTCTTCATCCATTTTATTGATCATTATTTGATCAATTTTAGTAAGATGACCTCTAGAAAGCCTGGTAAACTCAATCACCTCTATCCGGAGGCTGTTACTGACTTATGAAGATACCGCTACAAAAGGAATATTCTAATGTAGTATGTTGGTTGTGTTGTTGAAACAAAGTTTATTTTTGATATCATTCTTCGTTACTTTGCTATTTAATGGATCATAATTGTATTAAATACATACCGCCAAATTTGGCGATTTTCAGTTGTTGTAGTCCAATTCTTTGTCAGAAGAACTAAGGCATGAATTGTCGCTTCACTCGAAAACGGGTTTTGACACCAATTACGTTAAAAAGAAAAACACTAGTAAATGTAACTTGAGAATAAAGAAATAGTAGAGATATAGAGACACAGGTAATATAAATAGATTGTAGGGATAGTAGAGATAGATTGTAGAGATAGATAGTAGAGATAGATAGTAGAGATAGGTAGTAGAGATAGGTAGTAGAGATAGATAGTAGAGACAGAGAGATATAAATACAAATATATAATAATGTGTTATATAATATAATATTGCTTAATTAAACAGAAACTCGGATTCTCCAAATTAAAAAAATTTATTATTTCACAAATAACTCCAAATTTTCGACAGATGGTTCACCATTTAGCCTACCATGTTCAGACTTAAGATTGAGCTGAGGATTCAACATGTTTTAAATAACAAACTTTAATTTTTTTGTTTCACTTTTATGGGGTAGATCATTAGAAAAATTTCTTCGTTAAGTAGAAGAAGAACCCAAAATTCTAATGCTTAAGAAGCAGTAAAGATTTATAAAGAAAAAAAAGAAATATATGCCGTATGTGTGCGTTCATAATGTGTGAAGTACTTTTCAAAGTTTTACTAGAAAGGGGCAGAGGATGGTAGGAAAAATTATAATTTCATGAAAAATTGCGCTGATAAATATATAACTTTTGCCGTGTAAACAAGTTATGAATATAATGTGTTATTGGTTACGTGGGTATAATGCAGGATAAAAAGAATAGTAAGGCGAATGAACAAACAGTCGTTACTCTCACCAAAAAAAAAATCCAGAATAGCAAAATTTCTTCATTGTAGAAGACATGGGGAATTAGAGATTCCTGAACGATGTTACTGAAGGCAGTTATGGCAATCGGACGATTGTACAAGGGATTAAATTGTATGCTTATGTACAGTTATTAGAACTTACCATCATATCGATTCTGAAACAAACGTAGATGCATCACCATATGTAGAGTTTGGACCAGAAGAACAGAAGAAAGAAAGGTGAAAGACATGCTTATTTACATATACAATAAAATGTCACGGTCGATGTATCTGAGAGTTGTCATGGCAGCCTCGTACTCAACTACTATCAACATTCTACAAAATGTGCTGAGAGTTTGAAGGCTCCAATATCTGAGAGAATAGTTTCACGATGATTGGCTGAGTTTTCCAAAAGTGCCCTTTACAAAGATTGCCATTTACGCCAATGTACCGAAGGATATGATATCAGGACTAAACCACCAGGACAATTGAACAGCACAAAGAGGTGTTTAGCAACAAATCATGGTTATATTTTTATCTTGTTAGTTGTCTGTGTGGAAACTGTCTGAAATCGTTGCGGAAATGGAGCTAAATCGTAAAGTTGAACGGCCATACCGCTCGTCAAAGTGGCATGATGGTTTGAAGTACCACCGTATATGATATTCGGTTATTTCTGGTGCTCCTCGAAGACCAATTGAAGCACAACGATCAATTGTGCTGCCATACATTTAACAGCTGTTAAGTGTGTGACGGGGATATCCGCGAGATTTCAATATTAATCCTCTTGGGAAACTTTGGGGCCAGCATTTGGTACTATTTCACAGCCTCTTCGGGAAAAACACGAGCTAGTTATATGTTAATTAGTTCGACTATATAAAGTCTATATATATAGATTTCGTAAATGTGGGGAGAAGGAGTTGCCAAGCTATAACGTAAGTATCGTCGGTGAATTACTTCAAGAACTTAGCGCGCTTGATAGACATAAATTATAAGAGTAAATTATTAGATTAACCATTGAAGAAAATAGATTCAGTACCGACCTGAGATTAGCAAGTGTTCGTCTCCTTGTCCATTCTGATAGCCGAGATTACTAGACGGGAATATTAGATTTGAATATTAGAATTGAGTATTAGGATTAATCGACGTATTAGGGAATCACTCCTAGGTTTCTACTTATAATTAAACTTGTGATTGTTTATATGTTTGTCAGTCCTGAATAAACATAATTGTTATTATGGCTTTTGTTGGTGATGATATGTTTCCTCCCACACTTAGAGACGCGCCGGGTGGAGTGAGCGGGGTCCGAGAAAGAACCCAGCCACCACAAGTGTATTATGCAACAGGACAATGCGGGACCCTACATTGCATTTCTCAGCAGACAAGCCTTGTAGTTTGTATTTGTAATTTCACCTTGTCTTTTCGTGATCTGGCGTATTGAAACGTGATTTTCCTTCTTTTGTTTGATCTGCCTCAACTTTAATCGAAGAATGAATACTGAAAGATGGTTGGGGATTTGTGGGCTTCCATCTCACAAATCACTATCTGGTCAAGCTAATTTAATTTGTATCTCATAGAATTGCTGCTTGTATCACGGTAAGAGATGTTCCTGTATTCTACTGATCCCGAGTGTTTTCATTGTTGTATTAAAAATTAATTTTGAAAATAAAATCTCTCAACTACATATGCATTATATGCCTGTGTTTTAATAGTTTTCACGCAAGAATTTGACTGTTGATAAAAGACCACGGGGAAATAACATTGCAATTCAAAATTTTTATCTCATTTACAAAGGAGAAGGCAGAAGTTGGTTATATCAGATAATTGTTTTGAAATTCATGTAAAAAAGTTCATGTTTTTCAGATGCATTTAATCCTAGCTGGTATACCCGTTCTTCGCACGGGTGAATTGAAGGTTACAGAAGTTTTTAATCAGTTAATTTTACGTAAATTGCAAATTAAATAGAAAAATCTTTTTGCATATCTCAGCCGAACAAAAAAAAACCGTACTTATTAAATTTTAAGTCTGAAGGTCTAATAGCTGACAAAAAGGATTTTTTTTAAATTTATAACGCCCCGTAACTCTCTCGTGAGTCGATTTTTGGAAACATCTTCCTAAGTTGATCTCTGCTCAGCAAAAGTAGCACATTGTTACAAATGTTGTGTAATGAACGCTTAAAATAGTGTAAATAATTTATATCTGGATGTGTAATGCGTTTATATTACTTTCTGTAGTATTTATTTTATGTTAAAATTATAATATTCGCAAGCAACGCCGTTCCTTATATTATAATGGCAATTCAATGGAAACATAGCGAAATGTTGGTGATAGTGTCAAGTTGGCACCATTTTTGGCGATAACGTTGGCAACTTGGCGATTGATTGAACGGTGCAGAAATTGATTTTCTGTAGTGCCACCTGGTGGAGAGCTGTAAAAAGAGGATAGCACAAAAACCTTCTCCATAAAAAATATATGTGCATGCCAATTTTTATAGTTATCGGTTGAACGGTGTTGGAGTGAAGCGAGGTCATATATACAAAAACTATTTTTTTATATTGATAAGTTATAAATTTTTATTTCATTTAATACCCCAAATTGTTTTGAAATTCATATAATTTCAAATAAATATTTATTGTTTCTTATTCTAAGACTCAGAACACATATAGAATATATGGCATAGAATCTGAGTCTTATATTCAATATGTGTTAGACGATTCACAAATTTATAGGCTAAAAATATACTCAATTTTTAAAACAGTTTCATTTCAGTTAAAAAAATTACAGATTTTATTATTAAAACTTTCTTAATACACTTTTGTAATACAGTATTCGAAATCATAACAAAAGATCATTAATTATTTCATTTAATTGATTTCCGAGAATTCTAAATTAAAAAATTACCATTACGAAAGTTCATACATTTTCGATTTAAATAAAGCATTGATCCAAATTAAGGGTTAACTAACTTTTGATGGCGAATTTCATTTCTATAAATCCTTACATAATATTCTTACATCATATTTATTTAAGGACAAGAATAAATTCCCTTTTTGTTTTTAGTAACATCGCACTTCGAATGAACGCGAGGTCCATCAGTGATTGACTTCGTAATTTTGAGCTGACATCAAGTGGCGAAGACGAGAACTGAGCTAACACTTCTCTCTCCAAACTTACACACCATGCTAACGAGAGCCTAAACAGATTTAATGTGAATTAGCCTGTCTATAAGGCGATTGTTCGATTGCTCCGGATTCGAACTCAATGAAGCTCACACTTAAAAAAAAATGCAGGCTCTACATCAAGTGGCGAAGACGAGAACTGAGCTAACACTTCTCTCTCGAAACTTACACACCATACTAACGAGAGCCTAAACAGATTTAATGTGAATTAGCCTGTCTATAAGGCGATTGTTCGATTGCTCCGGATTCGAACTCAATGAAGGCTCACACTTAAAAAAAAAATGCAGGCTCTACATCAAGTGGCGAAGACGAGAACTGAGCTAACACTTCTCTCTCCAAACTTACACACCATGCTAACGAGAGCCTAAACAGATTTAATGTGAATTAGCCTGTCTATAAGGCGATTGTTCGATTGCTCCGGATTCGAACTCAATGAAGGCTCACACTTAAAAAAAAATGCATCAGGGGTCGAAAACCTTATATCTGTAATGTACCAAACCAGTCTGTCGATATGATTCAGGGAGGCACACTATAGAACAATGTTTCTCAAACTGTGGGGCGTGCCCCCCTAGGCGAGCGTGATATAACCCTCTTTATTTGTCGCTTTGAATTCTTATAAAACCCACTTAGTGCTGCAACTACTGATTTAACTCTAGGACCAAAGGTATCAGGAGCATTTAGTTTTTTTTTAAACATATGCATTATTCCTTACTTTCTTCAGTAGGGGGCGTGAGCATATTGAAAAGTCGAAAACAAAAGATTATTTAAGAAAACTATTAATTTTCTGAAAGTAAAAAAAAAAAAAATACATTATGAAAATAATAAAAAATAAATTACACATTTACATTGATATAATACTCATATAAATATAACAATACTGCGCAATATATTTTATAATTAATTTAAACAATACTAAGTAAAGAACAAGTTTATTAATTACCAGTAACCCTATGGGCTTGTTATATATAAAATTATATGCAAAAATAAGCATTTATCTTGCTAATTTGTACGTTTTATAATTAATCCCTTAAGTGCCGATTAAAAATTACGTGATTCGCTTCCCAATGCCACCTTTTAACACCGTAGGCGAGGAAAAGGTTTGTAGGTTTACTTATATCCTTTGAAATAAGTAAATCCTTCGCAGACATTGCCAATGTCTTTTTATTGCATTCCAAAGCATTTGGAATAATTTTATGGATAGTAGTTCACAGAAAAGATCGTACTTCGGAATGACGTATATATACTTCCGGGGTAATTAAAGCTTTGGCTGAAGGAGCTGTTTATATGCGCTGCGGCACTCAAGAGGTTAAAATCGTATTGTAGGTATAGCATCAAAGTATAGTATTATTGAACTCAACACATTGTTATTGTATGGAGGGGGGCGTGATGAAAATTATGATTGAATGTTGGGTCACAAATATGGAAAGTTCGAGAAGCACTGCTATAGGAAACATTTGAAACAATTCGACTCATTCGACAATACATTCAGATTTAGGGAATAGAGGTTGAGAATACAGATTTAACGTTTCATTGTATATCAATGCTTCTCAAACTCTGAATATTAGCGACCCAATATTCAGCCATAATTTTCATCGTGCCTCCCCCCTTCCATACAATAACATTGCATTGAACTCAATAATACTATACTTTGACGCTAAAGCTACCACACGACTTCAACCTCTTACGTGCCACTGACGTATATAAACGTTTAGCTAACCAAAACAATAATTGACCCGGACGCATATATACGTCTTTCCAAAGTACGATCTTTTCTGTGCACTGCTAGCCATAAAATTATTTCAAAGGCTTTGGAATGCAATAAAAAGACATTGGCAATGTCTGCGAAGGATTTACTTGTTTCAGAGGATTTGCTGATTTATTCCTTTCACCTCTGATGTACATTTTTATAAAAGTTATTGCTTGATGAGTCGTGATCAATAGCTTAGTCACTTCAACAATCTTTTGACTCAGTTCGGTTACATTTTCGAATGATTTAGAAGTTAGGAGGTAAACACTTTGAAAATTTAGTTTTTATTAAAGTATTATAAATATGTTTTCCGTTTTATTTTTAAATGTATTGCTTAATTTGAGAGTTACACCCTTAAGACTGAATTTTTTTAAATAAAGTCATTTTGTAAAAAAAGAAATTGGTACTATTTGTTATGGATAGAAAAGTAGCAAGCCCAAAAGTGTACCCTTTTGGAATTTTATCTAAATGGGTCATTTTTAGACTGAACTTACTTATGATAATAAGTAATATTTTTCTCTTTTGGCGAGTCAAAATTAGGTGACATCACTTTCTCAAGCCCCGAATCAAACTACTTTATTTTTTAACTAAACTGGCAAAGATTTTTGTACTCAGTTTGTGATTGTGATAAATAGAACGTCTATGTAAGATTACTTTAAAGAAAAAAAATCACTAAAAAATTGTGAAATTTACTGTCAAAGTACCTAATGATGTGATGGAGGGAAGAGGGTGGTTTTTTCAAAGTGAAAACATTTCGCAAATAAAAATTTGATTATGGTTGTTATGTGGCCAGAAAAGAACAAGTTTTGTACTGTTTTTGAATATTATTTAAATGGCCCATCTTTTGCGAAACTTGCCTGGAGTTGTATGTAAAATTTTTCTTTCTTTGTGGAATCAAAGGCGACATCATTTTCTCAAGCACCGGCTCTATAACACAAACTATGATAATATTAACTAAACCGGTAAAGGGGTTTGCCCGATTTATGATTTTGTTTATAAGCACAGTTATGTAAGATAAAAATATCACAGTAAAATTATCGCAATCACAGCCGTGTGTTTTGGATTGTTATCATACTGAAAGGTCCTTGGCTTCCAAGCTGTAAATTATCAACAGTTGCCTACGCGTTATTTCACAATATGTTCAAGTATTTTAAGTATCCCTTGTATCTTTGGTTAATTTTTCAATACCATCATACGTAAATCGCATGACCTTTCCTCCACCATACTTCAATGAACGACATTTATGAGTTTCAATTCTTTGTTCCGATCCGCCAGATTTTATAACCTTCCGAACATTATTTTCGAAAGCATTATATTTGGTCTCAAAGATAAAACGGGCTGTGTTTTCAAAAATCAAAATCCTTATAAAACATTCATTAGCTAAGCTCAAATATTTCCGTGGACTTGCACTGGCCATGAGTGATTTTTTTCCTGGAGTTCTGCTGTGAAATTTTTCAGACATGAGGATTTTCCCCCATTAACTCTCTAAGTTGTCACAGCAACGTAATTTCAGATGTAGTCTAATTTTTTTTTTATTATTACTGGGGCATCTTGATCATTAAGAACCTTTGGTCATCCATTATAAGAGCTTTTTTTAAAAAATATGTGTGCAGTTGTTTTATAACATCTTTTAACTAGCAACAAACCGTCTTCAACATTTTTTTGCAATTCCAGAATGTGTGTGATTTATTTTCCTTCATTAATTACCAACTTCAAAAAATAGACCCAAATTTCCTTTTTACGACATTTTAAATGAAACAGTAGCTATGCAAATTGCTTGATACACCGTTACTCAAAAATTAGGAAATTCTTACATCAATCGTGTGTTGTTTTTTAATGCTTTATGATTATTTATCACTTGTTTTCTTTTGCAAGACTTCATTCCCTCTAATTATTACCCCTTCCCCTCCATGCAAGCTTTTGCATGCGTTTAGTGTATCAACTTGATCCTATTTTTTAAACTTCTCCTTTTCTTACTTTTTTCCAAGTGGTTATTTAAAATCTCCTTTCAATAACCACACGCAGATATTTAAGAGGTAATGAGTAACGGACTTAAAAATAATATTCTCTTTAATCTTTGATATTAAAGCCAACTCAAGTATAGTCCTCGTCACCAGACTGAGGCTCGAAATTAATGTTTTCATCGCCAATAGCCATCGCGTTGCCTTTGAGTTCAACATTGTGGTGACCTAAGGCCACCCCTTACACTAATACCTTCCTGTCTATCTGAAAATCCTGCTGGATGTGTAGGCGGACTTAAATGATCAAAAGACATAATTGCAATTCAAACAGATTTATTGATGCTTATCAGTAAATAAATTAGAAACCACACAATTCAATTTAAGATAAATAATTGAGAGTGAAGTAATGAAGTGGGAATCTATACTACCGGAATATACAGAATTTTTTTTCCAACTGAATCTAGGAAAGCTTAAACGCGCACAATTACGACTACACCACACGTGAATAATCTTAATTTCTTAATCTAAGTCACTGACCTTATATTTTACAGCGGCGGTTCCTTTGTGACGTCTTCAGACCCTTTTATGGCTGGAAGAATTGGTGAAGACTCCACGTTTAGTAATAATGAATTTCCCTATTTTCAATCCGCTTCTCTTCGCGCATATCCAAAAGTATCAGGCTATGTAGACTTGTCAACAACTTCGTGTCGACTTCTCGATCTTTAATTCACTTGACTTCTCACTTCCTATCACTTAGCTTCTTAACTCGCGAAAACCGAACTTATATAATATATCTTATTTACACAAATCACGCCTGGCTCTCGGTGAAGATTGGTTGAAATAAATAAATTGCTTTAAGAAAAACAGAAGAGGTTAGTAAAAGACCGTATAGATCCGTCACAACATTAACAAAAAACATAAAATTATACATACAACAAACTCTTTGGGCATTCTCGATTCTTTATAATATGCATTCAATTCACATCTTAAAAAGAGTAAAGAAGTGTACAAAAAAAAAATTACCATAATGTTGGAACTCATTAAATAATTATCATAAAATGAAAGTTCTTTAATACTTCCAACGGCTTTGTATTTCTAACTCCCAGAAAATAATACATTTGACACAAATCTGTATCGGCTTAGCAGTTACCTTTTATTTTTTAAAAAAGATAGAACAGCAATCTCGAGTCGGAAGAGTCGAGTTGAGTTGTACCTTGCATTTTCGTTGAATTTCCAAGTCTATCCAACCATATGTACCTACTTTGTATAGTCAGATAAATACAACAAATTTTCACTGAAAGGTTCTTCAACACAGATGTTGCTGGCGGTCACCATAAGCTTCTTTATTTTTAGCAACGATTCATCTGGACACACTAATGTTTCATTAGTCCATGAGGCTTCTGGCTCCCTTAGTCACTGGAAAACATTACACCAATTGTAATGGTGTAAACCTGGCCATGAGCAATCTCTCGAGTGCAAATCATCTGGATTCATACTGATAGGAACATGCCTTCAACAATTCACACCAGAGAGTCTTCTTATTTCTTTCACTTTGTTTCCAACAAATGTATTCCATGTGGTTCCTTTCTCTGAATCCACAAAAACTCCACCTTGGAGTCTGTCCAGAACTATGTTTTAACTCATATCTTCCATGCATCAAGTACTGACTCATCCAATCTTGCAGCTATCGTAGCACCCAATTGTTCCATTCTTAGAATAGTACACTTTTCATGGATGCCTCCCTGGTCTTTGCAGCAACGAAACAAACATGAATATCAGAGTTTATTGTTGACCTCAAGGAAGCACAACAAGCATATAAACCTTTTTAGATCCATCTGAAAATGCATACAAAAAGGCATTATTTAATTCCCGTAGAGTATTCTTCGGGTACTAAATAACTCTCAACAAGAGATTAATATTTTTGAGAAAACTGTTCATTTACAACCTCAGGCAATGACT
>BMAO01039359.1:0-39951 GCA_019973975.1 Trichonephila clavata | reverse complement strand
ATTCCCCAAATCCCCTTCACTTCAGAAATTCGTTCACTTCTTACTCACTAACAGGGTAATTATTTGGGCTGATAATTCTTTTACAATTAAAAACAAATTTATAAAAGTTGCCCACAGGGGTCCGTGCTTTCCCTTACTCTTGGAATATTTATTTTAACCTATTCTTTCTTTGAACTCTGAACTGCTTCTTCTCCAAGCCTTTGCGGACGATCTCGCAGTAGTCTCTTTTGGCTCTCGCGTGGGGAACTTGAGAATAATACTAACAAAATCTTAAGTTTAGTCGATTCTAAGCTTTCTGAGCTTAATTTGTCAATAGCAACTGCCAAAACCGTTTCTGTTGTTTTCCGATGTCCCTTCTTCAATGCGGTGGCTTTCGTGGAGCTCGACCTTCAGAGAAATCCTATTTTTAAAATTGGTCCGAATTCCATCCATATCGCCAAGTCATACAAATACTTGGGGTCCACATAGACAATCTCTTATCTTGGACTCCCTATATAAATTCCATCAAAGATAAGATTCTCTCGATTTCCTCCAACTTTCATCGTGTTTCCAAAAATTTCAATCACCAGCATATTTCCCTAATGAAACTGTGGTATAATTCTGTAGTAACAACCAATCATCTCTTACGGAGCAGGAGTATGGGGTGGATTCCTGACCTCTGTCCAGATACAAAAACTTAAATCTATTCAGAGGATTTACTTATTAAAAATACCAAAGCTTATAAAACCTCTCCTACAGATGCTCTTAATATCCTATCGGGGAGATTCCCCCATTCATATTATTATTCGCTCTCTCTACTTTAAGTTCCAAATTTGGAACAACAGGAACGATCTCCTTCCAGGTCTTATCCCAGCTTCGAAGTTGGACTCTTATATTTCTCTTCATCAGGTCCCTCCGGATTTTCTTTCCTTCCCTATCAATACTTTCGAGGGCCCATCTGAGTGGGAAGTGTACACTGACCGTTCCAAAATCGGTTCCGAGGTTGGTTTCGCCGTGTGTATTTTTTATCGGGGCTTTCCCTTTAAAACGTATCTTTTTAAAATTCAAAATTTCAATTCTGTTTTTCAGGCAGAGTTTCTCTGCCATCGGCCTCTCTGTCTGTTGGGCAGTTCATCATAATACTAAAATTCACATTTATACTGATAGTTTCTCCTCTATACTCTTTCTTAATAATCTTACAAATAAATCCAGTTATCTCAATTCTATTAAACTTAAATTGTTTCAATTCCGGAGCTATTACAATCTTTACTGGGTCAAAGCTCATAACAATAACATCTATAATGTTTACGCCGATTTTTTGTGCAAAAAAGGCTGTTTATGATGGTGAAGTGTTTTCAGTCCCTGCTCCTCACTCCTATCTCTCTAGTTCCTTAAATAAATTTGTCCTAGAGTCTTGGACCTCCTATTGAAATGATTGCAATAGGAGGTCCAAAGGTAACGCAATAGGTCAAACGCTTTTTTAAAAATCCTAACTTTAACATTCCTCCAATTTCTAAATATCTGGTCCATTTTCTAACTAATCATGGCCCTTTCCCCGCTTACTTGCACAGGTTCAATCTTCTTTCCTCTCCAAATTGCATTTGTGGGTCTCCCGGGGACGCCGACCATTAAGTTTTCCACTGTCCCTTCACTGCCGATCATCATCTTGTTAATCCCAATCCAAATGCTCTTTCTCCTTGGGTTAACTATGTTATACTAATAATCGCACTATCCACAATAAATTAATTTCTTGCTTTGCGATTTCCAAATCCATTTGTGATAGGCTATCTTAAGCCCTCCTTTTGCCTGTTTCTTGGCCTTCCTCTTGCTATTCCTTTTCACTTTTCATTTTTTTTTCTTCAAAAAAATAATTTGACTTTCCTCCGACCATTTGCTGGTTCTCGTCATTTGGCCAATGTCTCCCTCCCCTCCCCCTTTCTTCTCCTTTTTAGAATGACTGGTTTGCATTCCCTCTCTGTTGTTTTCATTGCCTTGGGGTACAAAACTTTTGGAGAGGGGAGGTTATTGGATATGGTGCCTCCCCTTTGGCACCCCCCTGCGTCTTTTGGCCAATGTTCCTCCTTTCTTCTCCTTTTTAGAATGACTGGTTTGCATTGCCTCTCTGTTGTTTTCATTGCCTTGGGGTGCAAAGCTTTTTGGAGAGGGGAGGTTACTGATATGGGCCTCCCCTTTGACACCCCCCTACGTCTTTGTCATCTTCCAGGATCCCACTCTGCTGCCGCTCGTGAACCGGCCATTATTGCTCTTTCCAAAATATAACCAAAAAAAATGTCTGGACCTCCGCTATCTTTTTCTCGCACTTTCCTCCCCTCCCCTTTCTCGAATTCCCTTTTAGGAGGGGTTTCCCCGCTGCTCTCATTACTTTTTTCATGTCTTTCCTGTCTCATTAGTTAGACAGCGTCAGTGTATGTGTATTTGTGTTGTGTTGTGGTTTTGTTTGTTTGTTTTTGTTTTCGTATTTGCAATGTTATACAAAATTGTAAAGTTTTCCATCTGTATTCCCCCCTCCCTTTTCTCAAGAATTTTGTGGGGAGGGTCCCTCCTTCGGGACCACTTTATACACTTTTTTGTTTACCTTAATAAAGTTACATCTCGGAGGGTCAATTCACAGCTCGAAACCCCTTGGGTGGGCTTGATTCTCCCGAGTAAGTAAGTAAGTAAGTAAGATCAGATTGATAATTTGATACTCAGCATGCGTAGGCGTTGTAAGGCCTGTATTGCATCGTCCGGGAGACATACTCCGTATTAACTATCATACTAACCATGTTATACTGTTTTTTGTAAATAGGTTCTTTTCTGAAATTTGCTCCAGGGAGTAAAAATCGCAATTTTTATTAATTATGGCAAACATATAGCATCTTTTTTGCTCTTTACCTTTTGTTTAATAAATAGACTTTACAAATAAGTCAAATTTGTTTTGCTTCTGTCTCTTTCTTTGCCTGAACATCATTATCCTTAATTTATGGACATGAGTGTATAATTATTATAGAAGCATTTTCCACAAAAGTAGAATTTTTTGAAAGTATGCAATTTTTTCTTCATTGTTTGCAAAATAATTGCATTTAAAAAAACTCTTTTGTAAAAATTATTTTTAAAAGAATTATATTATTCTTTTTAAAAATTCTTTAAAACATATAAATTATAACTCAGATGGCATTAAATATTAAAAAAAAATATATTCATTTATACCCTTTTAAAATCACTGATTCCGATCGTATATAACTAGATATATCCTAAATATTTTTTTATTTGTTTTACTTTTTTTACTGATGCGTATCAGTAAGATCAAGTATTCAGTAAAATCGTTTTTGTTTTGTCAGTTCGTAGCTCGCAAGGAAATGACTGTTTTAGCAACACTTATGCCATCTTAAAATTATATGAATAGAAATTTCGAAACTGTACAGCTGTGCGAAAGAATATAGGACTTATTACATAAAAGATATCTATTCATAATACATCGCGTGCATGAAAGAACAATAGTTCTAGTATATAATCACGTGCAACCTGGTTCCACTGTTCCTCTATACGAATCACATGTAAGTTGTATTAAGTTAAACTTTAACAAAGAAATATGTATATATTTAAAAAGTGGGGTTACATCTGTGAAAAACTAGTAGATAAAAGCCCTATCACGCGAAACTTGGTCTTCTTTTTTTTCTCTCTTTGAAGTAGACCTTGAACAGGACTTCACAAGTTATTATGTTTTGAGAGGACAAGTGTCAGATAGGTGTGGTGCTTGAAAAACGTTGCTTTCTTTTTCACGATGCATAAAGCTGCAAATGCGTAGAAAAAGGATCTAAAAAACAAAACAAACCATGACAAAAGCGTGACATTTGTGAAAAGAGAGATTCTATTCGTTAGAAAAAGAATGAAATGTTTCAAATTAACCTCGATGTGCTTGAAAACTAGTTTATAATGATATAAAGATTAACAGGTTTTTTTTTTACTATCGTGAAAAAAAGCTTTCCAAAAAAGAAGCATATTTTTCAGTAATTAGTTTTCTTTATATAATTAAAACTTTTATTATTTGATATAGTTTTTTCCTAGATAATTTTAAAAAATAATTATTCCAGAGAGAGAGAAAGAGTCAATGAAAATTTACATCAATGAATACAAGGGAAAACTTTAAAAACGAATAGGGTTTTGGGGGGGGGGGTATTTACATTCTCTCTCCTTTGATCAGAGAAGTTTTAATGCATGGGCCGACTGAGCCCAGGCCCAGGGCACCGACCTCAGGAGGGGGCCTCTCTCCTCTCGTTCTCGACTCGGTCTCACAAAGATCATGTGTGATGCATGTAATTTTAATAGTCCAATTTCTTCCCGGGCATATTTTCTTAAAAAAGGAGAAACTGGCAACAGTGATAATACTGAATTTTTTTGACATGTTTGTCATCCTTCTATCATATGAATTGATGGAGTTTAGTTTTAACACGCTTTTATAAGTTTCACTTGCAGTTAACGGAATCTTAGAACTTTTAAAGGTCAGATTAATTCGAAATTTTGCACACTTGTCAAGAACCGTTGACAATACAATAATTTCTAAATATTGTTCCATTTTCCTGATCAGGACATCAGGAATAACGATATCCCGATTTGGCGAGTAATTCTATGTACTATTTCAAGATTTGGCTACTAATTCAATATACTATTTCAAGATTTGGCTACTAATTCAATATACCATTTCAAGATATGGCGACTAATTCCAGATGTAGTGACTAAAAGATTAAGGTGCAACCCCTAAAACGAATACACACTTGTGGTTTAGAAATAAAACGAACAAAAAAGTGTTCCTTATATGAGCAAGGGTAGGTTGGGTGCGTCAGCTATTTCTTACCATAATATAAACAGTTGTCTAGTTTTTCTGAAAATGGAAATAAAAAAAAAAGACTGATGCATGGGAAAAAATAATTTATGTTCATTGGAAATGTTTTTTTTTTTTTACAAAGCAATACGTTTAGAAGTGATGATATGAATTAATATTATAAAATACGTTTAAAAGGTGATAATACGATTGACTCTTAATATTTCTTCTTAAAACACTTTGATTTGACCTGCATCTGCAGAGACGGCATTTTTAAATGATAGTGTGAAAAACAAAAGAAACATGCTTTTGATGTAAATTGAACTAAAAAATGAAAAATAAATTATAGTTAAAAAAAAAAACTAAAAAACATGCTTTTATAGTGAATCGAACTGAAAAGTAAAAAAATAATTCTTAACATAAGAATAAAATGATTAACGAGAAAAATAATGTCATTGGCGTAAACGCGTGGGGTGCTTTGTATTACATTTTTACACAAACTCAGCATTTCGGAATAGAAATTAGAAATTATAACTATTGATATATTTATAGAACGCCCCACGCTTTTACCCCGATGATATTAATTTTCTCCTAATCATTTTATTCTTATATTAAGAATTATTTTTGTACTTTTTAATTCAATTCACTATAAAAGCGTGGTTTTTAGTTTTTTTAAAATTTAGTATTGCTTTGTAAACTCAATACGATGAACTACTTCGAAGAAGAATTGTAATTCAATTGCACTTGTTCCTTACTTAGCATATGCTTGGAAATTTAGTTGAATCTTCATAACGCTAAGACTTGCGCCGGGATTGGCCCGTGCGGGTCCGTTACTCAGTTTTGTTCATGTTTGGGCCCGAGAGCCAGTTAGAATCTAATAAAAGCCCTCGTTCGAGTGATACGAGATCGGGTTCAAATGATTTTTCCCGTAATTACTCAATTAGTAATAATCCGAAATAGATTCCTCAGAGTTAAGACGGTTTTCCAAAAAAGGACACCTCCGAGGATCGTTTCCTGCAGGGACACGTTCTCTCGAGGCTAAACTATAGAATGAGTGAGATTTCCTCCAAGGAAATAACTAGAATATCGGCGTAAAGATGTGAGGTTCCGTTTCGGCACCCCCAACTCAATGTGTATGGTATAACACCGTACACAATTATTATTCATTTAGTCCAAAAGAGGTAGTCGTTTGAGTAGGTTTGTGTCTAGATTTGTGGGATGTGAAAATATTAATCTTAAAATTATCTTTATCCATTCATAATGGAACAGAATATGATAAATTTTGATAAATGTTACGGATAGACAAATGTTTGAAGGTAAATTTATAATTATTTTCCAAATATATAAACAAATTTCAGAAAATAAGTGATTATGGATATAAGTTCATAGTTCAGAACTGAATGATGGTTTCGATTCTAGTTTTCTACCAAAGACAGACATGCGAAAAAAAGGGGGTCTACTCCACCTGAATTGCAAATTAGCTTAGTCTTTCGCTCATTGTGGGTGTATAGTCACGAAAGGGTGGGGGGGGGGTAATGTTACTTCTGTCGAGTCAATGGTACAAGCCCTAGGGCTGCTGAAGACTCGTCGTTTAGAGAGGCTGACACGCGTTAAAACTGTCAAGGTTCAAAGTCCCTCACAATAGCGTGAAATGGAAGTTGGAGAAAAAGTGCTAGCTCAAGAACTTCCTCGTTATTTGAGCGAAATTAGAAATTACGAAGTCCATCGCCAATAACCCTTGTTCAATACAAAACCGAATCTTTCATTTCCAATAGAAAGGGATATCAGTTCATTCAGAAGATGGTGAGGTTGCGGTACTGAAGGAATATAGTCGAGAAATAATGGCTGTCGAGTCACGGGTTCAAGTCTCTATGCCATTACAGAAGGGTTGGTGCATGTTAAGTCTACCGAGGCTTAATCCGTTATCTACCGACGGTACTAATAAGTACCATTCAGTTTAAAATTACAACCATTTTTACCAATACTCTGACGATACTTAGCAGGAATATTCTTTTAAATTCACTCTTCTAAGATATATGGCAGCACGGATTCTATGATGAGTATTTTAGCGTGGAAGTCGATCAGTTTTATAGCAGAAGTTGCGTTTTCAGCTGACATTTTGATCGGATTGCAAAGATTGTAACTCTTTGTTCCGCAATAATAGTTAATGTCAAAAGGGGGGCAGGTGTCTTATTTTTTTTGTACGTTAATGAAGATCTTAGAAAACGATTTGACTATTTATTTTAAGTGAACAGTGCACACAATTAATTTTACAGTCGAATAACTTTGTGGTACGTCAAAGTACTGACAGCACACTGGATGTTAGAGCAAGAAGTGTAACAATGTTAGCGTCTGTGTGGCTTATTGTTGTTTTTTGTAGAGTTGTAGAGTCATCACTAGAGTGCAATTGACTTATGCTTATTTTGGCATTTCTTTTTTGCTTAACTTATTTCTATTACTTTTTACTGTTTTAGTTTAACGATTTCAAAAAATTTTGAGCTTTGAATCTGAGCTGGGTTTTTTTGACATACAATTAAATGAAATATCTATTCTTATTTCAAAAATTAAGAGCATTTTAATTTCTTTATGTGTATAATTGAGATTTAACTATAATAGGATATTTTAAAGGTACTATTATTATTTTTTTAGTATTATTTCCTTTTCTTAAAATATCTGGATATTTGAATATCTTAGTCTTCAAGAGGCTTTGGATTTATTACAGAACCTACCATCTGAAATCAGTGATGTACTAACAGGTGATTTTTCAGATGAAGAAGTCCCAGCAAACAATCTGCTGGAATTTTCTTTAGATTCTTAAGTTGTCGATCAAGAGACTGAACAAGACTCAAGGGGTTTTCATGTTAAGAAAATACATTTTATTTCCTATCCCAGGATTCAGTATTTAAAAAAAAACATTCAATTCAAACCTCACTCAAAATGCACAATGTGAAATGAATTTTAGTGTATTAATGAAAAAAAAAAAACTGTTTCGTTGAATATCATCAAATTAAGTTTATGTGTAAAAGTTGTTTTTATATATGTGTGTGTGTAAAAAATAAATAAATTAAAAATAAATTTAATAATCGTAAAAAACAAGTATTTTGTGCTGTAAATTTTTATTGTTCTCTGATTATTTACCATTTTTAAGAGTTAAAATTGCGTTTAAAAAGTCATTCGGTCTTTTCCTATCATGAGAATATTTTAGATCTTTGTGTACTGACGGTACTTTAACGTTCCAATTTCATTAATTAGCTCTAACGGATTAAATTTTCCAAAGTTGAGTGTTTTATTTATGAATGTCTTTGAGTGTATTATTTATTATGCCTTTGATTTTCAATGTAGTTATTAAAAAATTCATTGCATGAAAAAAATTGCAGTAAATCATAATACGATAGATAAAGGGTTAAAGCTCTCACTTTGGTACGGTGGGTTAGCGGCCGCGGTGGCCGAGTGGTCTAGGCATTGAATCATGGCTAGAGTGTCATGAGTTCGATCCTAGTACCACTAAAGACCCGCCGTGTAGGGAAGCGATGCACGTTAAATCTGTCGAGAGCTCAAACGTCCTCCCTTGGTGTGGTGTTGTAGTTAGGAGAGAAGGTGCCAGCTCAGGTGTCATCCGCGTCACTTGACCATGGTTCAAAATTACGCGGACCGTCGCCAAAAGCCCTCGTGTTGCTATAATCAGTGCGACGTTAATATTCTCTTTCTCTTGGTACGGTGGGGGAGTTTGGATTTACCTCAAGTGTTATCTTTGTCACTTGACCGGGGTTCAATTTTACGAGGTCCTTTTCCAGTAGCCCTCAGGAAAACAGTTTGTTAGTCGTAAGCACTTGTTGGGTAAGCTCAGTCACTTAGGGTGAAGAAAACAAATATTTTTAGCCCATATCTATCTTTCTCATCAATTGAATGTGCCTCAAAATTACAAGTGCGGCCACTAATAGGAATCGTGTTGTTATGTAAACTGATATTTTTAATTTAAATGAAACAAAAACAAAAGAATCTTTCGTGTTTAATAATGTATTAACATTCGTGTTTGATGTTCTTTCGAAGATCCTTGTGTAGCGCTCTAAGTCTGTCGGGGATTAAAATTCTTACATTGTCGTGGTGTGGTTTAAGAGCTTATTATGTTTCAAATAATCCTGAACATATTTAAAAATTATGAGCTGTATTGGCTGTGGTTAGAAAATCTTTAAATGGAAAAGAAATAGACAACTGGAAACGTTAAATGAACAAACACAGCTGCCTGTTTGAAATCTTGATTTTTTCCCCCCTAAGCAATATGTTCAATAATTGTGATCTTTTGAACCTTTAATGCAAATTAGTTAATTGTTTATTAATTTAACATTCAGAAGCAACATTGGCAACGGACTTGGCAATTTTGAACCACGGTCACCTGAGCTGGAAACCAAGCATCCCCCGCTCACCAACGTGAAGCATTAGAGCCTTGTTCTAGAGAACTAGCGGTTGTTACTAATGCCACCAGTCAGACCGAGGCCCAGAAATTCCTCATGGCAACGGGCTAGATTGTACACCTGTCGTTATCCGTAGCTTTGAGCACCATGTAGATGACAGTACGATTTTTCTCGTTTCCCCCCTAATTTTGAGGGAGAACTCCCTATGGGGTAGTCGAGGATCTTCCACTCCCAACAACCTCATGAGAAAACTTGCGGCTCGACGGCTATTTACTCTATACATTTTCAAACATCCATGCCTTCTCCTTGATTCGAACTCAGGACCTACGTCACAGCAGTTAGCGTCACTAATCACTATATCAGACGGGCGAAACTTAGAGCCTTAACAGGTTTAACATGACAAGTACCTCTACACGAAGGGTCTTTAGTGACACTCGGATTCCACCCCACAGCTAGAGAGAAACGATGTTACTACCGATTCACGACCACATCTCAATACGGAATTTAGTATATTAAAGTGAAAAAGTTGCTTATTTCTTTTGAATAGTTTGAAATTTTAAAGTACAGTCGACTCTCGATAATAAAACCTTCGATAGTATGAACCTCTCGATAATTCGAAGTGTGTGATCAGTCCATTGAGAAACTCTTGATATTTCGAACTAAAACACACGTTTTGTTACACTTAATATTTCTAAGTAAAATTTGTGGCTAGCCAGACTACAACACGCTATACAATTCGAAGTTATCTTATAAAACTCTGGACAATTCGAACACTCACTATCTTGTGCAGTCCTGTAATAAACAGGTTGGAGCTTACAAGTTTTGTGTTGTATTGTCTCTGCGTGTCTTTCCTGCAACTTAGCCGTTTTGATGACCATTTATCGGCTACCCCTTCTTTGCTTTACCCGGTTCCTCAAGCGAAAAGAAACTTTGATTGGTTTTCATCTTGAAGTGGACAGTTCTGGCTGCACCTATTGTCATCCGTCCATATCTTTCCTTTAACACGTGACCTTCCTACACATGAGCTCTGAAAGGATGGTCTGCTGTTGCGAAGAAAAGATGCTTAGCATTGTGCATGAATACAGGAGACTTTTAACTTCTATAAAATATTTATATTGTATAATATGTACTTTTAAAAATACTTTAAAAAATTTTATACACATGTACAACTGTTGTTTTATTACATAGTTTCAAACTTAAATGTGTTAGAAAAAAATTTCTCTTTTTTTATTTTGGGAATAATTTCTACCCTCTTGACAATTCGAATTCTTGATAATTCGAAGTTTTTCATTGGTCCCTCGAACTTCGAATTATCGAGAGTCAACTGTATATACAACGATTATGTGTAAGGGTTAAAGCCAAATAAAATTGCATTAAAATTGGAATTGTTTAAAATCTGAAAATGCTCACTAAATTAGAGTCCTGTGTTTTTCAACACAAAAATGACGTCTTTAAACCAATGACCTTGAAGTTTTTCTATAATGACAAGTAGCTTTTGTAATGCCATTGATAATGAGGGAAATAAACAAAAGTCTATTTGCATTCGCTTGCAATTTACATAACCTTGAACGATGGGGTCACCTTACCTCATCCACTTTTTTTGACTGTGTGAATGCTTTTTCTTCTAAAAAAAAGTTACTTGCGTGAATCCAGTCACGGGTTTTAAGTGACTAGGAATTTGCTTTTCTCTCCTTAAATTGATATTATATTCTTTTTTTTAAAATTTTAAATAAACATTTCGCTAACAAAGGATATCTGAGTAATTTCGACAACAATCATATATATAAAAGAAAATATTTTTAACGGCGATTATATGTATGTCATAATTCTCTCATAGAATTTTTAAGGTATTTATTGCATTTGAGTGGGAAATAATACACGTAAAAGAAAATCATCTGCCTGAATATTACTCTGAAAAATAAATATTATGATAAAGGAAAATAATTGAGGAAATCTTAAGTAGTAAAGGTGTGAAGTATACAATAACATTTATTATTTAGAAAAAATCTATATCATTATATATAACGTTCAAATTACATAAAAAATATAAATTTTTTCTTTAGCTTTTTTTATACAGGTTACTTTTACATTCTAATGAAATATTTTTTTTTAAATACAAAGGATTCAAAAATGAGATTTTGGAAACTAAATTCTATTTTTAAACAGAAATATTTGATTTTTTTAAATTTTGAATATATAGAAGCCATTTTATTTAATATTGAGTTAAATTAATGTTTTCTTTGAGCATCACGAAAGCTATTGGTAATACATATATACACTGCTAGCCACCGTAAATGCAACACCAAGAAAGACAAGAGATAGCACAACAAAATTTATTTTGTAGATAACATGTTGACCAAGTATCAAATGATTGAATTTATTGACTTCTGTGAAGTGTGGTTCCTGCCAGAATCGGTAGCCAGAGTAGCCGCCATTGTTGGAGATCACCGCTGCCACACGCCTCGGCATTGATTCAAAGAGACGTTGGATGTGTACTTGGGGTACAACAGACCAAGCAGCTTCCACAAGTCGCCAAAGTTGATCTAGTGTGGCAGCTGGGGGTGTAATCTGGGTCAATCGTTGAACAACCATGGACCACATGTTTTATATCGACGAAAGATCCAGAGAGCAAGCCGGCCAGGAAAGCAATTCAATCTGGTGATTGACGAAGAACCTTTGGAAAATGTGTGCCACGTGTGGTCAAGCATTATCCTGTTGAAATATGGCTGTGGCCAAGCCCTGAAGGTAAGGCAGGACAACTGGCTCCAGCACCTCGGGGATGTAGCGCTGGCTGTTTAAAGTACCGGCAATGCGTACTAGAGAAGTGCGAGAGTGATATCCAATACCGCCCCATACCATAATATCCAGTGCATGACCAGTGTGGCGGTGCATAACGCAGCTGTTCAGCATCCTCTCTCCACGGTGTCTCCAGACTCGAATCCGACCATCGTGGTGTTGCAGACAGATGCGTGACTCGTCAGTAAAGACAACTTCCTTCCATTCTGCTGCCCACATCCTTCTTTCATCGCACCATTGGCGACGGAGACGTCTATGGTGCTGCGTCAAGGGTAGACGAAGCAATGGACGTCTTGCGGACAGACCACTCTAATGTAAATGGCTTCGAATGGTACGCGCAGATATTGAATGATATGTTACAGACTCTGTGCTGTGCTATGGTTCGTGATGTGACTGAGCGATTCGTCACTGCCATGCGCACAATTTGCCTGTCCTCACGTGAAGTGGTGCACTGAGGTGGATGCGATCGACCACGTCGGTCCGTCGTACCCTCCTGCATCCAACGGTCACATATCCGCATTACAGTTGTTTGGTTTCGTCCAACACGACTACCGATTTCCCTGAAAGATAATCCACAATCTCGGTAGGCCACTATCCTTCCTCTGTCGAACTCGGATACTTGATCAAAAGCTGATCGCTGTTTTCTACGAGACATAACTGATCGTTTTTTGAAAAAACCACAAGAAAAACACAATTGCCGAACTTGAAATCGTCGAAATCTCCAAGCCTTAAATAGCGCTTTGAGGTGGCGCCACAGGCGTGCGTGATGTGTGTCTGCGCTGAAATTCTAATCATTTGCATATCTCACCTTCACTAATGCGTGTTGTAAATTTCATGTTATTTGCGTGCTTCCTTTAGGGTGTTGCATTTACGGTGGCCAGCAGTGTCATAACTTTAGAGCAGACCAAATAATTAAACATTCGTAGTATAGCCATAGTAGTGAAGTGGTCATAATCTCAAGCCCATGGTCGGGGTTGTCGAGAAGTGGGATCAAGTCCGATGCTACAGAAGACCCATAGTGTAAAGAAGGACGGTACGTGTTAAATATGTTGAAGTTAAGAGTATTCACATTGACAAAGTGTGGAAGCTTGGAGAGTCAGGTGCCATACACAGTTCAGTTTTCATCTGTTTCACTTGACCGATGTCTATCTATCACCGCCATTAGCCCTTGTGTGACTTCAATGTATGAAGCTATTAAATATCAATTGAAATTGCGGACATTTTAGGTGTACATAGCTTTCAGTTACTTCCTCGTTTTCGCAATGGATCACGGCTAATGTAACCGCAAGCAAACTGGATTCATAGGTTCGCGTTCGGATTCTAAGGTTCCGCTTTGTTATGGAATTGAAATAGAAGTGTCGAGGCTGAAGATCCTCACGTATGCTAGGTGAGGATGTTTGGGTGAAAGGTTCCAGCCTGGGGATGACTCACTTATCACACTTGACTTTGATTATGAGGTTTGTCACAAGCAGCCCTCGGGTGGCTTCTATGTCAGAGATCAAAAATCTACATTGAAACACGGGCTGACTCAGTGGCGTAACGTACAGCCCCGCAACCCCCGTATTGCCGGGGACCCAGGGGTTCTAGGGGTTCCAAGGGGCCCAGGAATTCTAGGGGGCCCAAAGCCTGAAAGCCTCCAAATACGTTTTTGGGCTTGGGGCCTCTAACCTGACTTTGCAGGGGAGCCTAATGTTCTTCGTTACGCCACTGTGCTGACTTCATATAAGTTAAATTTAACGCGAGGGTGTCTATATTGTTCAATAAGATAGATTTTTATCGGATTCAGGACTCGGAGATGCAATTTAACTTAAAATATTGAAGAACTGCAAAGACCATTGGAAACTAATCTCCAATACATTTTGACCTCTTAATCTCACCACACAAAAAAATTCCGTACATTTATATTTTAATAAACAAGGAAGTTTAAGCTGTCAGTAGATCAAATTTTGAACTTCTAAAATTCTGAATATTAATTTGCAATTTACTCATTCCCTCCATCAAGTAATTAATTTTGAACAATGTGTTATGGAAATCAATTAGTTAACTAAAATGCATCAATATCTTTTCTTAATATAAATCTTCGATCATAATAGTTTATTAGGACAAAAAAATCAGTTACAACAGATGTCTGTTTTTACTTCATATTAAGGTTCGTAATTTTTAAGGTATCCGAACACGTTCAGAGTACTTTTTAACAAAATAGCATACTAAAACATTATAAATGCTCTTTTAGGACTCAATAACAATAAATATTACTATTTAACTATCAATATTTAAAATAAATTATGTGAATTTTACAAAAATCACAATTATAAGTGAAATTTTAGCAATATTTTTGAAAAACTTCAAAGCTGTTAGAGAAAAAAGTAATAAACATATATTAGTAAAAGTATTACTAAAACAAATTAGATGGATTTATCTAGAAAATGTACTAAAATTTTAATGTTTTATTAAAATTTGAAAATTTTAGAGCTGATTGAGAAGAAATGTTACACTTTTTATGAGATCATTATTTAAAAAACAAGCCATAACTCAAAAAGTATTCATACAATAAGAAATATTTTAGTACATTCTCTAGAAAATAACATAAATATCAAGTTCAAAAAGTTTTATAGAAATACATTCCTAATATTTTGAGTTATCAGATTCGCCATGATAGATTTTGAGCAATTTAAATGCCCACTTCTGGTAGATCAAAAACCCACTTCCAGTTTTTCTAAGTATATAAAATTGATTGTAAATTGGCCTCTAGGTAGCGTAGAAACAAAACAAAGTATGTTTCGTAAAGTTAAAAGATATCTCTATTCAATAAAATAAAAAACAAAAATATCTGTCTTGACTGAATTTGGTCATTTTCAACGTGTTCGGATACCGTAATCTTTCCTTTACAAATAAAACGATGCATTCTTTGTTTTATGAGGGCATAAATTTAGCAATAATGTCGTATATTTTACTAGGGATGTATTGATAGAAATATGTAAGGTCGTAACACAGATTTTAATGAGCATTTTCTCAAGCTTCCAAGCACGATTTGTTCAATCGTATAAACACAATTTATCGCAATTTCAAAAGAATGGTTGATCCACAGAGCAAGATTGTTTTACGAATAGGAAACAGTATTCTAATAATACTTCCATTTTTTCTCGTTTCCTATTCACATTAGAATTTTATTTTAACTACAAAAAACTCAATAGTTTGTATAAGAATATTTTTTAAGTTAATAGAAGCCGATATGCGCTCTACACACTTGTTGAGAAATTTTTTAAATCAATTAACGTCCACCAAAGGGCTATGTTTCAGCAACCAATAAATTTTGTTTATCCAATCTTCAAAAAAACACCTCCTTTTACTAATAATGAATATTAATTTCAAAAAAATATGTAATAACAAATACATTTCTTACAACTTGTACTGAATTAAAATAAAATGTATTCACGAATTAAGTAACATTTAATTTATCAAACCATGTATTTTTTTAATCCTGTGAATTAATATATTATAATAATATATTAACTTCTGGTGAGAGAGACTCACTTTTCCCTACTTGGACTCTGTTTACAAGCACTACTTAGCCACTCCCCCTTTCTACGTTCGTTCCACCAATCAGGTAGCTTCCTATCCACACAGAACTTGAATTCCTGATAATCCATAAAATTATCAGGATTTCAAGATAAAAACGATTTATATATATATAGTAAAATTATCAAGAATTTTACAACTGTCTTGACGCTGTCATGTTTGTTGCAGTGGTCGAGTCTTATAGTCGTGACGTCATGTCCGGCGTTGTTTCTGTTGAGTCAAGTATTCTAGTCTTGATACCTCTAAAGACAAAGATAGAGGGATAGAGGCACGTGTTAAATCTAATGAGGCCCAAAGTCACTCCCGTAATGGTGTGGAAGCTTAGAGAGTGAGGTATCACATACACACACACAGGCTCCAAATTCCCGGGTCAGTCACCATTTGTCTCAGAGTTGCTTTCAAGAGCAAAATAAAAAAAAAATCAAAGGAAATCTAATTAAATCAGTTATTATTTGATTAGTAACAGTAGCATTGGTCTTGTCCACAACTTATGTTTTGAATTTTTTTTTACATACACTGCTGACCACCGTAAATGCAACACCAAGAAAGACAAGAGATAGCACAACAAAATTTATTTTGTAGATAACATGTTGACCAAGTATCAAATGATTAAATTTATAGACTTCTGTGAAGTGTGGTTCCTGCCAGATTCGGTAGCCAGAGTAGCCGCCATTGTTGGAGATCACCGCTGTCACACGCCTCGGCATTGATTCAAAGAGAATTCGGATGTGTTCTTGGGGTACAGCAGACCAAGCAGCTTCCACACGTTGCCAAAGTTGATCTGGTGTGGCAGCTGGGGGTATAATCTAGGTCAATCGTTGAGACACCATGGACCACATGTTTTCTATTGGTGAAAGATCTGGAGAGCGAGCCGGCCAGGGAAGCAATTCAATCTGGTGATTGACGAAGAACCTTTGGATAATGCGTGCCACGTGTGGTCGAGCATTATCCTGTTGAAATGTGGCTGTGGCCAAGCCCTGAAGGTAAGGAAGGACAACTGGCTCCAACACCTCGGAGATATAGCGCTGGCTGTTTAAGTACCGGCAATCCGAACTAGAGGAGTGCGAGAGGGATATCCAATACCACCCCATACCATAATACCCGGGGCAGGACCAGTGTGGCGGTGCATAACGCAGCTGTTCAGCATCCTCTCTCGACGGTGTCTCCAGACTCGAATCCGACCATCGCGGTGTTGTAGACAGATGTGTGACTCGTCAGTAAAGAGAACTTCATTCCATTCTGCCACCCACATCCTTCTTTCATCGCACCATTAGCGGCGGAGACGTCTATGGTGCTGCGTCAAGGGTAGACGAAGCAATGGACGTCTTGCGGACAGACCACTCTGCTGTAAATGGCGTCCAATGGTACGCGCAGATATTGAATGATGTGTTACAGACTCTGTGCTGTGCTATGGTTCGTGATGTGACTGAGCGATCCGTCACTGCCATACGCAGAATTTGCCTGTCCTCACGTGAAGTGGTGCACTGAGGTAGATGCGATCGACCACGTCAGTCCATCGTACCTTCCTGCATCCAACGGTCACATATCCGCATTACAGTTGTTTGGTTTCGTCCAACACGACTACCGATTTCCCTGAAAGATAAGCCACAATCTCGGTAGGCCACTATCCTTCGCCTGTCGAACTCGGAAACTTGATCAAAAGCTGATCGCTGTTTTCTACGAGACATAACTGATCGTTTTTTTGAAAAAAAAAACCACAAGAGAAAAACGCCATTGTCGAACTTGAAATCGTCGAAATCTCCAAGCCTTAAATAGCGCTTTGAGGTGGCGCCACACGCGTGCGTGATGTGTGTCTGCGCTGAAATTCTAATCATTTGCATATCTCACCTCCGCTAATGCATGTTATAAATATCATGTTATTTGCGTGCTTCCGTCAGGGTGTTGAATTTACGGTGGCCAGCAGTATATATTACGGCACTTTATATGCAAAATTTGTGCTTTATTTGATCTAGTACAGCTTGTGAACCATATGCAAAAAATAAAAATATTGAACAATTGCATAATTTATGCTTCCAAGCAAAAAAAAAAGGATTTGCTAGTTATAGTTAAAGCATCCTTGTTAATCAACTTGCCTCCAATTCTCAAAATACCTTCACTATGCAAAAATTGAGTACTTTGCCTGTTTGTCGAATGATAACCTATCATATATCATATCTTCTTTATAATATTATTAAAAGATGTCCAGCCATTTAAAATTTTCCTGGATCTAGAAGCTCTTTGCTTTTATTGTTCTTGCAACTATTGAAAAATCCACAAATAACAAAATAAATACAATTAATATAAAAAGGAATTTTTGATAATTGTTACTAAGTTAAGCAATTAATTTATAATGGAATTAATAGAAGTAACAAAATAAAGGTAATGTCACTACAGCTTTAAAATTTTTTCACTCTTATATCCTTGATCTTTGAAATGTGCAACTATTTTTTGGTTGCTGTTAAATCATCAAAAAATGTCAAAACTGTTGCATCTCAGTTTATAGGTTGTCATTTTTGCTGAGTTCATTTCTCTGGAAATGAGCCACGGTAGCCTAGTGGTCAAGGTAACAGACTCGTGGCGGACGTTTCATGAATTCGAGCCTAATACCGTTCAAGAAATACCGTGTAAGGGAGCGATGCACGTTAAATCTGTCGAGAGCTCAAACGTATTTCAGTTGGTGTGGTGCGGTAGTTAGGAAAGAGAGAGAGAGAGAGAGGAGAAAACTTTTCAATGTTTTCAGTGTTGCGAAAAGTCTATGGAAGTCCAGATCGTTCATCGCCTTTGAAACTTTCCCTGCCTTCTCTTAAACGTCAATGTCACTCAAACCCTTGCGTTCGAGATAATATATCACTGCCTTAAACATACTTCAACATTTCTTAACTCTTCGTAGCAGTCTTTTCCAAGTCAATACAAGTGGCCTAATGGTGAAGGTAACGGACTCGTAGCTGGCGTGCCATAAGAACCCGCCGTATAGGGAAGCTATGCACATTAAATCTGTCGAAAGCTCAAATGTCCTCCCGAGGGTGTGGAAGTCAGGAGAGGAAGGTGCCAGCACAGGTTTCATCCTCGTCGCTTGACCATCGATCAAAGTTACAAAGTTAGTCTCTAAAAGCCTTCGAATAGCTGAACAGTGCAACATAAAAGCTGGGTTACTGAGTATAAGTACCTAGGGTTAATACTTGACGCTAAATTAATTTTTGCCAAGCATATCCGTCTCGCCCACCAAAAGGCGGCTGGAATGAGAAGCACTCTAAATCGTTTGATTTCTCCCAAGATCAAGCTCGAGAAAGGTTGTGTTAGGTTGTTGAGAAAGGTTGTGTTATACATAGCCATTCTTCGCCCCATCATGCTATACGCTTCTCCCATCTGGGCAGGTGCGGCAGTTACTCACCTGAAAAGATTGCACACTTTTCAAAACATTCAACTGCGTAGAGCAGCAGACGCCCCTTGGTTTGTCAGGAACGAAGTCTTGCATAAAGATCTTAACGTAACGCCGCTTCTTGATTTCCTTAAAAAACAATCAGAAAAGTTTTTCAACCGGTTGCCACAGATTCCAAAGGAATCCATCAGAAAAATCCCAGCTTATAATTCTCTCCCTAGCTCTTCTAAGAGAGCAGTCCTTAACCACTCATATCAACACTTCCCAGCTCTGAAAAGAATGAGAATGTCTTGATACAAATTAAATTATTTATCACTCGTTGTTTTCTTTTGCAAGACTTCATTCACTCTAATTATTACCCCCTCCATGCAAGCTTTTGCATGCGGTTAGTGTGACAACTTGATCCTATTTTAAACTTCTCCACCTTTTATTACTTTTTTCCAAGTGGTTATTTAAAATCTCCTTTCAATAACCACACTCAGATATTTAAGAGGTAAGGAGTAACGGACTTAAAAATAATATTCTCTTTAATCTTTGATATTAAAGAAATTCCTCCCTTTTCTCCCCTCCTTCCGTCGAGATGCGGCAGCCGGTTGAAAGACGGGCGTGGTTGTCAGAGATGTGACGTCGTAACTAAATCAACTAGATGAGTGGTTTCCCATTCACTCCCTCCACCAGATTTGTTGCGCTGCACTCATTGTGGTTAGCTTTATATTCTTATGTAACACTTCAGCAAATTATTCATTTTTTTCTACTAATTATGATGAGTGGATGATATAGATCTCTCTAAGGCTCCACGTAAATGTATAACCGTTACTATAGTGCAACATGAATGTTTTCTCACTCACCCAAGCCAATACTAAATTTTATATTATTTTCTGCTCACCAAACGTAATTTCTTTCAATCGCCATCCCCTAAATACATCCATCTACAAAATACGACGCCGTGGCAAGCCACCGACAAGGGATTTGGAACAAAATTTTTTTAAAAATGGGAAAGAATGCAGTGACATAGAAATGTTATCGTAGTCGCTCTAATGCAAAAATTGTTCACGTTACAGGTTCAGTCGGGGAACTTTTGAGTCCTACCTCGTATAACTCTCACTCGTTGCACTACAGCAGTGATTCCCAAAGTGGTCTATATGGACCCCCAGGGGTGTATGATGACCTGTAAGGGGACCACAGCAGTGAAAAAATAATTTGGCGGTCCATGAGGTGTAAATGGGTGTCTACCATAGCCTAAATCTGATTGTGACTTTAATTTTAATAGAAAATCTAATAAAGTGTAATACTACCTATTTAACAGTCTTATTTACTAAATTTACTGGGGTTAATTTGGCATCACAAGGCGAGAGCATACATTTTATTAAAAAATGTCCATCATTTCAGTGTTTCTTGCCGGAATCAAGCTAAAGTAGTTTCAAACTGGACGTCGTGAATTTTAAGTTTCTCAATTTGTCACAATCTGTCAAAAAATGAAGTTTTAACCTATGTTCAACATTTAAATGAACTTTACTCAGGTTTTAAAACTAGGTTTTAGAATATGCTTTGACCATTGTAATATCACAATAAATAATGAATTCATGATGTCACATAAAGAAAAGAGAAAAAAAATGTCTGATTACGAAAGGAACTTATTTTAATAGCCCTAACGAAGATCTTAAAGTGAAGTTTAGAAAACAATGTCAGCAATTTTGGCTTTAAAAAGATAAACTTGTTATTTTTTCGAATTGTGGAACCTCTTAAGAAAGTTTTTATTTGCTTTTTCTAGAGAAGAGTTTGGTTGCCTATCTCCAAAATAAAAACAGAAAGAGAAAAAAAGAAAGATTGGATCCTACTAACCGAGGAGATTGAGTGAGTGAGTGAATATTAACATCCCACTGTTCAGCTACACGAGGGCTTTTGGGGACGGTCCGCGTAATTTTGAACCATGGTCAAGTGACGCGGACGACACCTGAGCTGGCACCCCCCTCTCCTAACTACCACACCACACCAACGGGTTGAGGAGATTGAGGGTTAAACCTGAAAAGATTGATGCCAAATGTTAAAAATGTGTTATTGAAGCACCAGATTCATCCCACCCATTAAAAACATTTGTTTATTGCTCAGTTATTTTAAGTAACAATTATTTTATATGTTAAATTAAAATTTAATTAACTAATTCACATGTGTTTCATAAGCTTTAAACACACTACTTAACTCCAGTTAGAAACATAACTTTTAACGAAAGTAGTGCTATACCAGCTGTCAAAAAACATTTAAGTTGATAAATTTGCAAAAATTTAATATTCGGTGAGTAGGGGTCTACACAAAACCGAAATACATGGGAAGGGGTCTATGAGACAAAAAAGTTTGGAAACCTATGCACTACAGTTTGCTATAAAGGCCGATAACTGACAAGACTTTTTCGTTAAACGAAACAAAGAAAGATTTCGACACATTGAAATTTAATGACTTCTGGATTCGATGATCATTTCTCCTAACAACACACTGTTCGAATCGTCCTGCATTGGACGAGTACAACTCGCATTTTCAGTAAGTTTCACACGAAACCTTTCAATATAATGTTACAGATTTACATTAAATAACAGTTGCAAATGTAGATTAGGATGGTCACAGGATCCATGAAATTCGATCAATTTAGGTGGCCCTGTAATGCGTTACAGTTTCAGGTTTCGTTAGATATGAAGTAACAAAGGCTATTATTCCCTGAATGAGTGAGTGGTGAATATTGACGTCGCACTGTTTCAGCTACTTGAGGGCTTTTGGTGACGGACCTCATAATTTTGAATTATTCTCTGAAAGACAAATGCAATGCATCGTTCCATAACATTGTTTGTCATTTGAAGAGGTTCTTTGAATTATTGCCTTTCTCTGGTAATCTTCTAAAAAAAACAAATCAGTTTTTGCAAGTGATCTATAGTTTTTTCAATTCCTACTCTATTAGCTCACACTCTCTCTCTATATTTATCTTGTTCACATTTTAAATCGTTAATAAAGTACATTTTAAAGCACTCAATTGAGCTGAAATTTTATATACACGCTTGTTTTGAATAACAATACAATAATTTAATTATTATTAATAAAAATTAATTGATTAAAACTAATTATTCAAAGATTTACAAATACAGCCACGTTGGCATAATTTGGGGCGACTTAGCGACCATTTTGGCGACTTGGGCCAAAACTTGAAAAGGTTTTTTTCTCATATTTTAAAGCACTCATTTGAGCTGAAATTTTCTATACACTATTGTTTTGGGTAACAATACGATAATTTAATTATAATTAATTAAAATTATTGACTGAAATTAATAAAAAATTACTGATACAACAACGTTGGCTTCATTTTTGGTGACTTGGGTCAAAACTTTAAAAGATTTTTTTTCCCCTCGCGTTTCAAAGCTGAACAGTTGAACTTATATTTTATATACACGATTGTTTTGGATGACAAAGCGATACTTTAATGAAAATTAATAAAAATTAATTGCCACTTAATGTTGTGATTCTTTCATATGTATATACATATTTATATTAATTGTAACTTTTTGATAAAATGTAACTAAAATAATTTTTTTTGTTGATCTAAGTAGGAATTAACTTAAATTTTTTTATATTACTGTTTTACGAATAATTTTCTTTCACCATTACAAATCCTGAAGACTTAATGGATCATATACATATACTGAAGATGGTAGCTATAATATTATGTTTGATATTTTTTATGTTTTGGTAGATACTTTGAATGAGAAGCAATCATCATTTTTAAGGTTTCTGCGAACGTCTAAGACTTTTATTTCTGATGGATGTGAAAAATCATAATTATTTTGTGGAAATCATAATTATTCTCTCATAATAGTCTTTGAGTTTTTTTTTTTTTTTTTGCTGTCTCAGATTCTACACTTTTGCTTTCTCAAAAATTTGAGCCATGGTACGAATGAAGACCTGCCTAATAGAAGGGACCGCTGCACGCTAAATATGTCAAGGTTCAATGTCCTCCTCTTTGGTGTGGTGTGGGAGTTAGGACACTGGATGCTAGCTCAGGTGTCGTCCTCGTCCCTTGACCGAGGTTTGAAATTACAAGGTTCGTTGCCAATAGCTCTCGTGTTACTTTAAAGTGCTATGTTTTTCAACACTCTCCCTCTCTCTCACTCACTCCCCCAAAAGGAAGCCTTTTCTAAAACAACATTGTCTTCAATCAGTCCCAAAAAAGTTTGCTCGTTTTTGAAACCGGAACTTTCTCTGTCACAGGAAGTCGAATATTTTTTCTAAAGAATTAATTTTGTGTGAAGCTCAGTGGCTGAGTGGTTGCCAGATCCGAGGTTTTAACTTTGAGTTGGGCAAGGTCGACTGAGCCTTTCATCCTTCAGTGTGTTGATAAATAAGTACCAAGCTTGCTTGAGAACTAAACACTGGGGGTTTCAGGTCAGACTAATCACCTGACCGAAACATTTGCTCATGCACCTCAGCGACCAAGATCATGAAAACTGAGATGGGCGCAGTAGGCTTTGGCCCTCATGTGCTGTTGTGCCATTGAAAAAATTAGTTTTGTATTTTGGGTTTATTGTCCAGCGGTATGAACATTTTGTAGAAAATTTCTGCTCTTGAGCGAAGCATCCTGGAAAATTAAAATTTCTATTAGCTAATATTACTTTGTTAAAATTATTTAAACAAAGATTGACAATTAATCATATTCGTTATTTGTAATTGCTACAGAATTATTTTCTTTATTTGTAATCTTTACACTTGCGAGAGATTTAATTATTAACTTTGAGTCATTTAAGATATCCGATTAGGTTGAAAAAAAGTGCTTTTTAGGTGTTTGATGTTGATAATGTTTGGGCTATTAAGAAAAAAAAAGAAATATAATTATTGAGGAAGAAGAGGTAACACATAAAAATTCAGAGTTTTTTAAGTTGTTTTTGTAGCATTTACTTTATCTAACTTACAAAAAAAAAATTCTTTAATGCCTTTTTTTGAAAAATGAAATTTTTACCATAATTTGTGCACGGAAAAACGGGACATCTCCAAAAGAATCCAATCAAATTCCATGAAATTTGTAAAATATAGGTTACCCTTCAGAGTGTAACAAACCGCTAGTTTTAAGACACCAACATTTCAATTTATTTTACAGCCATTTTTAGCTTAGAACATGCAGTAATTTTGATGATAAAACATTATCATCAAATTTAAATGCTATAAAATATTTATTTCTTAAAATATTTTTTATTCTGCGGTTTGAGACACTTCAGATGGATCAAGAAATATATTAATGAAATTAAAATTGCATAAAGTGCAATTTATATTTATTTATGGCGTTTTGCTTAACATTATAATTTTTGCTAAAATATCATAAAAATAATTTTTTTAAATAAAAAGGGTGATACATGATATTTATTTAATAATTCTGACTTTTTAAGCCTATTTATGTTCTTTAAAACAATAAATTTATTCTGAAAATAAATTTAAAAAAATTGGTTTCCGAACCTAGTCAGATACTTTAAACCAGATATTAAAATGCTTGTGTTTTCTTTTTGATTTCATTGTATTCACATACTGTTGCGAATTAAAATTACTTGTTGGCCTCCTCCTCCATCTATGACACTGTAATCTACTAAATACTTACAAATATTCATTTCTTTTATAATGCATCACAATATATATATATATATATATATATATACATGTATAATATATATATATAATATATATATATATGTATATATATACATGTATAATATATATATGTATATATATGTATATATATACATGTATAATATATAATATATATATATATATATATATATATATATAAATGTGCGTGCTTCAAGTCAACATCAAGCATTATTGAAAAACGGTTTTTTTTCAAAGAGGAATTTTTCTTCGTCTGCTCTGAGAGGAAAATACATATGTTTCAAAGTTACATATGACATATGATGTAATAAAAATTAATGGTCGCTATTAAAAGTGTTCTGTTTAGGGCCATCTGATCCACGATAAAAATGGTTGCCCAATTTGAAACTTGAAGATGCAACGTAAAATAAAAGTTAAATGTTGTACACACACACACACACCACACACACACACACAACACACACACACACACCACACACACACCACACACACACACACACAACACACACACACACACACACACACACACACACACACACACACACAATATATATATATATATATATTAGATATAGATATAGATATATACATATTTAACAGAATCGAAAACGATTTTACGTAGCTCGTCGCTAAAAATAAGTTATTTCCTATAGTAGAAGTTATATTGTTTATTGGTCTGAGCTCGAAAGATTCGCAGACAGCTTGACATTTGAGACGTCAGCGGATTCTTTCCATGTTTATTTATGCTTAAAGCAGGTGTAAATTTTATTACTTTTCACTAGTTTCATCAGAATTTTTGATTTTGTGAATAACATAAAGATGAATTGTTTTAAGAGACAACCTCTACAAAGGATTGTCGATTCCCAAAACACAATGTTAAGAGAAACCGCAGTCAATTATAAAGAAGATAATTATTCTTACTACTTTTCTATTTCTTTGTTCATAGATAATTGTTAGTATTGCACACTTCTTTAAAAATGACAATTGCTATTGACATAAAACATTTTTTAATTGTATAAACGATGAAAAATATTTTTAATTTATTTTCAGATTGTGTAATAACGTCACACTCACACAGAAACTACAGTAGGAGTATTTTCGACGGACGTTGTAATTTTGAATTTTGGTCAAGTGACGAGGGCGTTACCTGAGGTGGCTCTCCTCTCTTCAAAGTTTCACAACAAGCCATCTTGAGGTATCGGAGCCTCAACAGATTTAATGTGCACCAGTCCTTCAGCGGCCTGAATGTTTACCAAACAAGCACAATAAGGCAAAGTAAAAGCTTTTTGTTATGGACCACGCAGTTCTGAACCGTGGGGAAGAGACATGGAAGACATTTGTGATTTTTGTACGTCACTCACCAATTTTCCACATCACTCTAATGCGAGGATTTTGAGCCTCGATTTATTTAACAAGCAACAGCCCTTCTACAAGACAGCCCTTCAGTAACATCAGAAAGAATTCGGAACTCGACAATGCAGTCACGAGTTCGTGACCATGACCACCCATTGTATGGAAGTTTAGAAAAAGGATTTATAAATTCAAGTTTAGACTTCCTCATTTGGCCATGAATCTAGCCAATCTTCGCAGCAAATCTTTAGAGGCACCTTGATTTAATCGACGGCTGGAGTGAGTGAGCGAATATTAACGTCTCACTGTTCAGCTACTCGAGTGCTTTGGCAACGGACCTCGGAAATGTGAACCATGGTCAAGTGACGAGGACGACACCTGAGCTGCCACCCCTCTCCTAACTACCACACCACACCACACCAAAGGGATGACGCCTGAGCTCTCGAGAGATTTAACATGCATCAGTCACCTACACGACGTGTCTTCAAGGGTACTAGGCTTGAACTCATGACAAGTCGGCAGCGAGTCCGTTACCTTGACTACTAGGTTACAGCTGCCACATCCACGGATGGACAGGAACACCATTGGCTTCAAGTTCTCTACCAATGAACCCTAGGCAACCTATTTATTTTCCTAGTGATATAGTGAGTGAGTAAATATTAACGACCCACTGTTCAGCTACACGAGGGCTTTTGGGACGGTCCCGCGTAATTTGAACCATGGTCAAGTGACATGGACGACACCTGAGCTGGTACCCCCCTCTCCTAACTACCACACCACACCAAAGGGATGACGCCTGAGCTCTCAACAGATTTGACGTACATCGCGCCCCTACACGGCGGGTCTTCAGTGGTACTGGGCTCGAACTCACGACACGCTAACTATGACCCGATGCCTTGACCACTTGGCTACCTCGTCCACCATGGGAGAGTGGTTAACATCACTCTATAAAGCAACACGAAGACCATTGCTGACGGACCTCATAGTTTTGAACTTCAGTCAAGTGACGAGGATAACTCTTGAGCTTCCATTCCCCTCCAAACTAACACATCACCCCAATAGGAGGATTTTCAGCTCGACAGATTTGATGTACATTAGCCCCTTCTACGCGGAAGGTTCTTTAATGGCACAAGGCATTGAACTCGTAACACGACGGCCACAAGTTTAGGACCATAACTAATATGCTTCCATGGCCAACAAACTGATGAAGGATATGATCATATATCACTAGGAAGAGGCCGCGGTAGCCAAGTGGTCTAGGCATCGGATCGTAGCTAGCGTGTCATAAGTTCGATCCCAGTACCACTGAAGACCCGCCGTGTAGGGGCTAGATGTATGTTAAATCTGTCGAGAGCTCAAACATCCTCCCGAAGGTGTGGTGTGGTAGTTGGGAGAGGGGTGCCAGCTCAGGTGTCGTCCGCGTCACTTGTCCATGGTTCAAAATTACACTGTCCGTCACCAAAAGCCCTCGTGTAGCTGAACAGTGGGTCGTTAATATTCACTTACTCTCCTATGAGTACTTAACAGGATCTCTCATCTAAAGTTTAGTATATTTTTTTAGAATTAATTATTTTTTGTAACGTGAAAAATTCGAAACATCTCTCATTTTAAATAATATTTCTATTAAATAATATTTTCAATATGTTAATAATTGACCAATAAATTGAAAGGGAGAATCTTAATTTTTGAGCTTTCTACATTTTTCAAATTTAATATATATATATAACAACATTAGGCAAACAATTATTCGATATTTATCTTGAACACCATAATTATATTTTGAAATAATGCATCATTGCAGAAAACAAAAATTATAACTAAAAAAAAGTTTTAAAAAATAATCTCAATCCCATTATGTAATTTTTGCCCCTGGACAAAGAGCATGCGCTTCGCACGTGACGTCATCTGACAAGTACGACCTCATTTTATTCTCGGGATGCTGCAACCACGTGTTTTCTACCAGCTTCACTTTCGTTTCTGATCTCTTTCGGATTACAACTCTCGGTGGCCAGCATAAGTGGCGGGAGAATGGAGAATCTCTTCAAGTCCGTCGAACAGTGTCCCGATCCCCAAACTGCGGAGATTACAGGTGCGTAAATTCAGAGAATTTACGGAAAATTATTCGTTGTCTTAGGAATTTTTTACGATACTGAACATAATTTATTAACCCGTTTGAACTGTGTATATATTTTTATCACATAAATTATCTTACTAATTATAATTTAATTAGAATACTTATTAGCATCCCTCTGTAGATTTATTATATTAGACTAAATTTGAAAAAAACATTTTTAATCTTGTGCTCTAGTTGGAATTTCGACTTGTAAAATTCTTGTCACAAATCTTTGTTGCGTGATATAACTGTAGATGGATATTTATTGCCGTGTAGCCTTTTATATTTCGGAACTCAATTTTTGTTTCAATTTCTAAGTTTTACATGAAATGGCTTTTATATGGAATTCAACGGGAAAAATTGAAAGATTACTTTTTCTGCGATGAGTTTCCGAGATTTAACTATTGTGCATTTTATTTATTTATTTCATTGATATTTTTTCCATGTCAATCGATACCAAAAACTGAAATTTATATTCCTTTATTCTTGCAACTTCTGATAACTTTATAAATGTCGAAACTTAATATAAGAAACAATTACGCCATGATTATTAAAATATTCTTTTAAAATATATTTTAGGCTTTTTTGACTACTCTCGGCTAATCTTTTTTTTTTTTTTTTTTTTTTTGCTATTTTATGGTAACTACATTCGGAACCGTTGAAAAGACTTATAAATGAATAAGGTTTCTGATATTTTGTGTCACTTGAATTAGTATATGCATAAAATAATTTTAGCAATAAAAGTAAATTTTTGTTAAACGCAATTTTGTGGAGAAAATTTTGAAAATATAATTTTTTATTCATATTTCCAGAATTTTACGATCAATTGAAATAATTACAGGTGTTTAGTGAAAATTTCTCCTAAATTATGTTTCAAAAAATATTATTGCAGGTTTTAGCAAATTATTCCTAGCTATCCAGGGTGTTGCCGAATTCGACCGACAAATTCAAAGGGGTGATTGTAGGCAGCATGGACACGACAAATCGACGTAGGTCACAAACCATGTTTAGGCGGAGTTATTCGCTAAAACTGTTATGAAAGGTGTGATGTATAAACTGAAATGAAACGAGGTAAATATATATTAGACGTATAAGGCATGTTTACAGTACGAACAATGTATCGCAGCTCGATGTCAGAAATGCAAGGATAAGCGATTGTAGCAGAAATTGTTCGAATTTGCGTAGGTCATAAGCACAGCCGACACCGATGGAAGAACTGTTGGATGCTTTCAAACAAATCCAGTTGCATTTCTGAAGTCGAGCTGGGATGCATTGTTAGTATTATAAACATGCTTTACGTCTAATAACTGTATTAATCTTGTTGACACTTTTCATTCCATTCCACACATCCTTCATAACTATTTTTACCATTCTAAACTCATTTTGTGACCCCATGTTCTTTGTTGATTTGTCGTTTCCATGCTGCCTATCACTTTTCCATAAAACGAGTGTGTGTTTTGAAATGTGTTTTCCTTTTTTAACGGGAAAACTGGCTTAAAATTTTTATTGTAGTATGAAAAAAAATTGTCCTATTTCAAGTGACACTAAATATCAAACTATATGCTTTGGAAAAACCCACGGCTCCAAACGTAGTCAGTCGTCTTAAACTTTTGTGAAATTCTACAGAAAATTGCTTTTTTGTACAGGAGTGTCTGTAACCGAAGTAATACGAAAATTTGCAGGTGTTATAACGGAATTATAAATCACGTTTATTTAAGAGATTCTACGTCAAAACATAGGATTTTAAATTCAAAAATATTTGTAGTAATTCAGAATTTTTTATCCTGACTTCTGAAATCCCATTAATATATTAGAGTATCGGGAAACGCGTAATCGGCATTTTACTCTAGAGGCAAAATTAACTATTTCGGTTTGTGCGCTCTAACTTGCGCATTAACTAATAACCTTAAACGTATTCGGACTTAAGAATTTAGACTTGACACTCAGTATTCACATTCATAATTGTCAAGGATTTAATTCTATTTAATAATTAAAGTAAAAATTATTGAAATGTTAAATCTATTGTCACCTATCTAAATCAAATCTAACAAAAATAGTCTATTATAATTCTCTCCAAGAGATTAGAATAAAACATGTTTATATTTTTAAAAACTGTTCTACATGTGAAATGTTTACAATGAAACTTGTATAACTCTGGGATTAACAAAAAGCTGAATATTGAGTAAAATTTTTTTACCGTCAACTTAATATAAATGCTATATTGGAACAGAATTTCAATGTCCTATAAAATTTATGCATTTTAAAATTGAAACTCAGTGAGGGAAAGAGAACTGTGCTAATGAAAGGATTATTTCCCTCATCGTCCAACACCGCTTGTATAACAGTTGCTTTAATCCGATATGCTGAATATTTCTCTATTTGCTTATTTAGTGAAAAAGGTTATAAGATAAAATAAAGGCACTTGAAGTGGACTATTCACATATGAATTTAATAAATTTAGGACTACGATTTCGTTTGGGTAACAATTACCAGAAGTTCTGCTTTGCATTAATACTAATTCCTTTGATATTTTTCGGTCAAAACGCAATCATGCCAAAGCACCTTGCTAACCACAAATATCGCAACTCGTGATTTTGGCGCTCTTGATTTTTTTTATTGCGTAGTATGTTTTGCGAATAAATTAACAAGTTAAATGGATTGCGTAGTTCTGCAATGCTCAAATGATGCAACTCCCTTCGAATGATTTGACCATAAATGAAATAATTCATAGAAAGTTCTTCTCAGAATAACGTAATGGTCCACTCAGACATGTCTAATATTAGGAGTGAAGGGCATGAGTTTGTCCCATAGTAAAGTGGGGCTGATACACATTAAATCTTCAGAGGCTTACAATCCCTTACGTTAGCGTGGAAGTTTGGATATTAAAGTGAGAGCTTGGACGTCATTCTTGTCGATAGACTCCACGCTGCTTCAAAGTAATATGTTAATAACAAAGCGTACATGATATCAGATTTAGCATGCAGATAAATAATTCTTTAAGGGAAACAATACGATTCAATTTGAAACAAAAACCTGGTCAAAAAATCACTTCTAATTCTTTTAGCCTTTATTGTTCTTATATACTTTTCTACAAATCTCAAAATTTTAAAGCTCTAAGTTTAAAAAACGTAGAGTAGTGATAACTTTTACGTTTGTTTTTATTCACATCTCAATGGAAATCCAAAACTTTAAACTGACTTATCTCGGAAAGATAAAATAACTAGTTTGTCTTCATAGAAAATGCTAAGGCTTGGAAATTTTTTACTTGTTACTAATGGGAAATGGAATAAAAGTTGGTATGTATTTTCAATCAAAGCAATTCTTATTTTTAAAAAATAATTGATTTTAAATTTTACACATTTTTTAAGGAATTTTAATAAGCACTCATAAAAAATATTGTAGGAATACTGATCATGCTATCGCAAAATCCGTACCAAATTTTGTTATGCATAGTTTAACGTATTTGTAAATCAAATTTCATATGTACGCAAGTTTTAGTAGGGGAGGAGTAGGATTTTAAAATCACTAGTTTCAAGTTTTTCCCTTAAATTAAATGGTTGACTTTTTATAAAATTTTGAGCTCCTGATTTTATAAAAGTTTAATCTGTTTTACATCATACATACACATAGGAAACACCAAAAAAATTATGAAATCATTAAATATTAAATTGTGTGTAAATCGTACAATTACCTCTTGATATGCTCGTGATATTATTAGACCGTGGTAAAAAATTACCTGGTTTTTTTACAAATAGTCTACGTGTTCAAAATGCGATGTTAATGCAATAATTTCCACCGCAAGAATTTATTTATTTGCTCCTAGAGTTCTTTGATTTGGTACATATTTCTCTAGATTGAAGCTCTTGAGCTATGTAGTTGTGCATTAAACTCTGGAATGCGATATATTTTTGGTCGCTTTAGTTTTTTTAACGAAACGCCCGTGCTTATCCACTCGATATTTTTGTGGTCGCGGGAGCCTAGTGTTCAGGGTCGCGAACTCGTGATCGGCGTTGTCGAGTCGCATTTTCAGAACCTAGTGCCATCGAGCCCCGTGTACTGGGCTAATTACACATTAAATCTATTCAGGGACAAAGTCCTCTAGTTGTATAATGTGGTAGTTTGAAGGGGGGGGGTTAAAACTTGGGTGTCGTCCTCGTCACTTGAGCGAGGTTCAAAATCACGAAGTCGGTTGCCAATAGCCCTCTTGTTGCTTTATAGTGCGACGTGAAAACGCTTACTCGCAGGATGTTTTTAGTTACGTTCGTTTGCAATGGTAGTCTTAATATAAATCACAAGGCGAATTGTATTTTCCAATAGTTTTCGAACTACGTATTGGGGTAGAAGAATGACCACGTCACGAGCTCACGGTTGGTCCTGATGTCTCTACAGATTCATTCTGCAGCGGGACTGTGATGTACGTTAAATCTACCAAATCTCAAACCTCGTATTGATGAGATGGGAAGTTGAGAGTAAGGTGTTAGAGCACGGGAGTTGTTCTCATTACTCGACCGTTATTCGAAATTGGAGCGTTTAGCTGCAAACTCGTGTTGCTTCTCGGTGCAGCATTAATGAACAAAGAATCAACCGATACCTTGTCAATGAATTTGTTAATGATTATGAATTTTAATTTTTGCTGTTTTAATTTCTTTCTGGTTTTTGATTCATCTTGGTTTACTTGAATGTTATTTTGGAGAAAATGAGTCTCAAATAATTGATTAGAGCATAATATAATCCCTACATACACTTGCTAGAAAGTCTGCGTTCACCCATAACAAATCATACGGCAAAGGTAAAATTTAATGGAAGCATTTTTTTTTACCATAAGTTCATGAATTTGTTAATGAAATCGTGCATGCTCAAAGAATATTTAAATAATAGTAAATTTTGAATTAAAACTATGTTTAGATAACGGGAGTTTTGTAACAAAGCTTACAAATAATAGGCAGAAAAAGTACGTTCGCTATTTAATTTTTGATTCCTGTAATTTTTGTTATCAAGCGTTATAGGTTAAGTTTTTCCACTTGGTTATCAAATAAAATGGCTTAGTTGTGATGCAAAAATTTTACCATTTTTGAGTACGAAGCGATTCAAGGTCATGAAAAATAAAAGGAAAGAAATTAGTATAAGGAGCGTAAAATCATTGTGAAAAAATGGAAAAAGTCGTTGGGATATAGCCAGATCCGTTGGACAGCAGTATTCATCTATGTAGGTGTTATTAATAACTCAAATCTACAGGCATTTACACATCCAAACCTCGTTCAGGTCGTCCAACTCAAAATCCGAAAAACCAAGTATGATTGCCTTTGTGGGGGGAAAAATCCGCTCTTTACTGCAACTCAAATAGCAACAGACATTCACGGGAGTTAAACATTTCTGCGGATACTGCAAGAAAAAACTTGAAAAATTCCGGAAACCGTAGTCGACTGGCTTGCAGAATGTCTTATACTTCAATGACCAACCGGCTGAAACGGGTAGCTTTTGCATAAAGCATTGATAAGCTTTCGGAGTTCTGGAGGAATGTGATGTTCTCAGAGAACAAATTTTGCCTCTTTGGCATAAAAGGTCGTAAATTGGTTTGGAGAAAACTTTGCACAGCTCTTCAAAGATTTAGAACCAACAGTAAAGCACGGCAGCGGTGGTGTCAGGTGTGGGTGTGCATGGAGAGCAATGGTGTTGGAAAGTTGGAGTATATTGAATCAATTATGATCAAATATTACCTCGATGTCCTAAAAACCAATTTAAAGGAAAATGCCACCAAACTCGGCCTAGTATCATCGTTTCCACTACAACGATCCTAAGCATACCGCTGAGAAGCTTTGGCTCCTGTATAATATCCCAAATCAATTGCACACGCCCCCGCAGTCACCTGATCTGAATCTTATAGAACACCTATGGTATTTTCTGGAGCGTAGGATTCGTCAACATTATATCTAGCAAGAATATGCCGAAGAGTGTTCTTAAGGACGAATGAGAGAAATAAGCTCCGAAGAAACGGCTAGACTTGTTAATTCAATGCCGAAAAGACTTCAGGAGGTTTTCAAAAGATCTAACCAGATATTAAATAACTCACATTATCCTTTTTAAGTAGTTTTTAGTTACTACCAAAACCGTGAACGCAAACTTTTCTACTTGATTTTTGTTAGTATCGCTACAAACCTGTTTTTATTTTAAGTTATGAAAGTAAACAGTTTATTTTATTCTCAATACTTGAAATAAACTAAATAAAATGTTTTTTTTCAAATTCCAGTTTTAAATTTTTTCTTGTTTATGTAAGCAATAGTAAGTGAACGCAGACTTTTTCTAGCAAGTGTATGTTTAATTTTAATGCCACTAGATTTAGTTTAGTTGGGGAGAAAATATGAATTTATGATTATTTCCGTAGACTAACTTTAATGGCTTTCATTTGTTAAAAATTTAATTTCATGTTTTCAAAAGAAAAGCTTTTATGTTTCAATGTGTCCGTGCTACTCAGTCTCTTTTCAAACTATTTACATATTTCATTGCATACAGTTTCCTACATCAAACAGCTGAGCTGAAGTATACAAATTTTTCTGGCAGTTATTGAGTGGTTTCAAGTGAATAGGTAATTAGTATTACACTAATGCGTTTTATTCAGCAATCTTTAACAACTGTACAATGCGATTTGTACAACGTCCAATATTTTCCAAAAGGAGCAAAAAAAGGACTTATCTCTTGAACCCTATCTAAACTAAACACCTGTTAAAGCCCGATCCTATTTTTATTGTATGTAATCTTGACATATGCTGTGTTGATGTCACTGATAAACTCAACCCGTTATATATGAACAATTTGTAGCAATATCTGTGAGCTTGTCTTTAAGTTTGTGTTCGAAAATAACTCAAAATTGTCGATTTTTTTCTTTGAAATTTTATTCGTATATATAAAGTAATTGTATCTATAAGAAATTTGGGAGCATTTTCGAAAGCTTTGTATCATTTTGTGTTTAATTTACTGTCGTGTTTAAAAATGGAACTTTATTGTTTGAGTATTGTGCAATTTCTTTAAGTCTTCCTTATTAAGGTATTAAGGTATTAAGGTTTTATTTTTCTTTGACTGGCAGTTATTTTGATCTTTACATATTTCTGGTAAATTTAAGTAATGCCAATGATTTTAAATCTGATTTTTCGTCCCATTTCTAGAACTAGCAGAATGTTAACAAATTCTTAGAGAATTGAACCTTTGTACTAAGCTTCACTTTTGTATGTAACGGAATCTTTGAACTGAATTTTTACCCACTTTAAAAGGGTCATTGATTCAAAATTTCACTCGCTTGTCTAGAAACGATGACAATTAAATAGTTTAATAATTTTCTTTCATTGTACTGATCATAAGAATTAACGATTTTCCCTTTACAAATCCTATCTCGCATCTGGCGACTCGTTTCTGATCCAATTTTTAGACTTGGCAACTAAAAGATCAAGTGACAACTTGGCTCTATTAAACATAAAGGGAATATTTTTTACTCTCTTAAAGAAATAAATTATAGTTTTAAAAATTCCTTTTATAAATTTTTATTGCATAGGAATTACATACTTCTCTAAATGAAAATAATAAACATTAGAATACTTTTAAAAACAATGGTATGTGTGCGCTTGGGGAATTGTATTGAACGGATTTAAAAACAGATTTTCTTCGCATTAATTTGAGTGATTTAGTTTTTGTTGCTTATGCCACCTGATCGACGGTAACATCAGATCAAGGTCCGCTAAATTCATCGAGGCTAAGGGCTAGAATTTTACGCCTGTCGTTAGCCTAAGCTTTGAGCCCCATGAAGGTGATAGTACGATTTTGCTCGGTACTACACGATAGATAGCAACACTATTCGGACCCACTGATTTAATGAACACGTACTCCGTGTGTACTCTGAGGGCATTTGGTGGCATCGAACCCAGGCCTTTCGGTCTGGAGTCCGATGCTCCCACCACGGCCCGTGATTTAGTTTTTAAATATCGTTAGTCCCTAATATTTATTCTACCTATTTAACAGTTGGTTCATGCAGATTTAAGGCCCTCTATACTGTATTGCTAGGTCGGGTTTCAGTGGTCAAACCATGTCTTCTGGTTCCATCATACTTTATGCCATCGATAGTCTCTTGGAATTGCGAGGTTGTCTCAAACCCAGATGAATGTCAAAAAATTGGTTTGGTTTTTGAAGGTAGATCAGGGGTCAGAAACCTTTTAGTTGTGGCATGCCAAACCATTTTACCAATATGATTCAGCGTGTTGCACAAGACATTCTTGAAGCAATTCGATGCCCGTGAAAATGCATGGTCAATAGTATCTATTTAATTTTTACCAAAAAGCCGAAAGTAGAGTACAGGCAATTTTCTCTCTTCAAACATTTAAATCTCTCAAGTAATTACATCAATAATTTACAAAATACCTGTAAATTTCTTTAGTTATCTTTCAGATTTTTTTGTAATTCCGTAAATGTCCATAATTCTGAAGATGTTTGTCAAATAAGGTCCATTATAAATTAACTTTTCTACACATTTGTCAATTTTGGAGTGGATAGTAATGTAGAATGGTCACTGAGAATTGCGCCACGTGCCACCTGTGGTACACGTGCCATAGGTTGCCAACCTCTGTTAAAAAAATTTTTTCTGCGTACATTTCAAATTCTTAAGGCTAAATTTATTTTCTACACAGTGAAATGTCTCGTTGATCTTTTGTGAAGGAAAAAAACTACACAATTGTGCTCAGCTAAACGTATACAAAAGGCAAATTTCTTATCTGCATAATACAAATTGCGCAGAAATCTGTAACTCAAATTATCATTAAAATACTATAATTTAATATTGATTACATATGGGTTAGAGGTAAAAATATACATCACATTAAAGATCTCCTTAAAGTATGAAACTAATATCCAGTTATATTTGAATGCTTTTTAAATATTTTAAAGAACGATTACAGGTATTTTTATCTATTTAAAATTCTTTAAGGGGGCTAATTTTCCACAACCGAGGCACAAATGTCGAATTCGGATTTTTTGTTTCGACAAAACAAACTATTTAGAAGATGTTAAATCTCGATATTTCAAATCAAATTACTTTAAAAGTATTTTCCCGCGGTAACAGTTAGACACCATCAAATTCAGTCTCCAATAGTTTCACTTTGTGTTTTTTAAAATAAATTACATTTGTACGTTCAATATGGCATTCTTCAATGCCTATACTGCGAAGAAACACATTTTCCCAAATTTACTTTAAATTCTGGTAAACAAGTGGAGAGGAAAGGATTACATGTAAATGAACGATTGAAATAATATTTATCACTGCTTTAGATTATGTTAGAGTAATTTGCGTTTGGCAACCAAAAAAAAAAATTAATGCCGCGGTAGTCTAATGGTCATGATCACATAGCCGGCGTTGAGTCATAGGTTGGAGTTTTAGTGCCCTTGGAGACCCTTTCCCCCTTGCATAGGGACTGTTGTGAGATTAAATCTGTGGCTTGTTTTCCCCGTTGGCGTGGTGTAAAAATTTAGAGTAGGGTGGCTGCTCGGGTGCCATTCTCGTCAATTGATAGTGGTTCACAATTACGAGATCTTTTGCTAATATTTCCATAATAGCTTCACACTACGTGCAATGTCAAAGCAAAATTAAACCTACACAAGAGTACCCATTTTAGCAAGCATCGCCGAGTAATGCATGCATAAATTGGATCATTTTTTAAAAATCATTTTGTAATCCGTTAAAAACTGCAATATCAAGTCAAATTTAGGACATTAAATTGATCAAATATTTCGAAAAAATTCACAATTTCACTATAATATGGGCTTGGAACTGCAGCAAGAAATTCACATTTGTTTTGATGTTTGAATCATTTTAGCCAATTGCAAGCAGACTCCAATGATTTTTGGAGGAATACGATTTATATTTTTTCAGAGTGAAAAAGTTGACAAGCACCAAATTTTTTCCCTAGTAATTTCTATTGAACTTATTGTTACTCATACAATCCTCTATAAGAAAATATGAATTTATTTCCGCAATGAGATTATATAATGTTAAAACAAATCTATTTAGTATATATTTGAATAAAATCGTATAGTTGATGTACTTGAATAATAGCGAACTTTTCACTGCTCTTTCATAAAATATTTTAGTTCGCCGTATTTTACGAGAATATTCAAGAGTAAGTTTTACCTTTTCCCAACACATGCCTTATTTCTGAGATTTATCTAAGGCCTGGTTCTGTGCCTAGTGGTCAAGGTTATGCTCTCGTGGTTGGCATGTCATGAGCTCGAGACTAGCCCAGCTGAACATCCGCAGTGTACAGGGGGCCACAGCTTGTCAAATCTGTCGAAGCTCAGTCTTCCCATTGGCGTGGTGGGGAAGCTAGGAGCAGGGGTGCCAGCTCGGGTTTCTTCCACGTCACTTGATCATGGGTCAAAATTACGAAGTCCGTCTTCAACCACCCTCGTGCAGCTTCATAGTACGACGTAAATGGAACTCGCCCACAAATTTAATGCCGGCGTTTTTGTTTTGTTATGAATGAATTTATTAGTAGGTTATAAAGAGGAGATGAAGCAATTTTAATATAAAAATGTAATTTACACGTTATGATTTTATAATTGATAAAAAGAAATAGGAATAGTAAATGAACATTTTTATTTAAAATATTTTTGAATTTTTAATCTACAACGAGCCCTCTTTAGTTCACATATGGAACCTCAAAATGATTTTTCTTGTGACCACTTTAAAAATCCTCAACTTCCGTGAAACTCTGTTCTTTAGATATACTGTTTCATATTTTTCAATTTTAGCCCGTCACCTCGCTTATTTTTAAGTCTGAAATATTAACATAGAATTTTTTTAGTCGCTTAATTTTTAATATTGTTTCAGTAGTAGCAAAACGCAAACCAAAAACTTCAGTAGAGTTTAAACACAGACTCGCGTTCATATATTTAAACATGATGAAAATGCCTACAGGTAGACTAATCCGAATGTAAAATCTTTGAAATAAAATGAGTTGTCATTCTTGAATTTGAAGATTGTTTGATATGTACTTTAGGAAAAAATGTAGCATAAAATATCAAACTTGAGATTTAAAGGAAATAGTCTTACAAAACACATTTAAAAATAACCTATACATATTGAGTTTGGTTAACTTTTCATCACTATTTAAAATAAAATTGTCTTCCAGAAAAAAATATTCTAATTTTATTGTCGGAAGAACTGTTTGAATTTTTTGAATGTAATGATTAAAGAATAGCGCGCATTGATACACGCTCAAAAATATTCATAATTTGGCAAATAACATCACAGCCTTAACATTTGAGAAAATACAGTGCTTACAATAATTGAAAGGAACCTCCAAAAGTGATTTTGCATTGTGGCGCATGTGTTGGAAGAAGGCATCGGCTACATTTTTTTTAGTAATACAAACGTATTTTTGAAGTCTCGAAGAAGTTCGTCACTCAAACCTCTAGTACAATTCCTATCGATACTTAATTTCAATCGACCAATCTTTCGAAATAAAAGAAAAATATGCAGATTTAGATGAAGAGATCGCATAGAGTACTAATGAGAAAAACTTAAATTATTAGATTCCTTGCATTTCGAAAAATAGGTTTCCGAAGGGTTATAATCTTATCTGCCCAGGCGTGGGTTCAAATCGGGGTCCCTAAAGACCCACTTTGTAGGGGACTAGAACCATTGACAAAGGAAGTCTAAACTAGAGATCAAATAATTTTCTCTACTTCCATTCGATGGGTGCCCGTGGTAGCCTAGTGGTTATGGTCACGAACCCGTGGCCGAAGTGCCGCGGAACAGATTAAAGTCCTGATGCAACTGAAAACCCGGCCGTGTAGAGGGTTGATACATGCAGTCCATGGACGCTCAACACTTAGTTTATTGCGGAAATTCAGA
>BMAO01039358.1:0-74012 GCA_019973975.1 Trichonephila clavata | reverse complement strand
TATTAAGGGGTCAAGGGGTGTTAAAATTTTTTTTTCGAATTTTCGAAAAAAATATATCTTGTTCTTCATTTTTTTCTGAACATTTTGATACTAACCACGTGACAATACTCTAAAAACTTCGAAAGTTATTCAAAAAATTGCAAACAGCAATTTAGTCATAACAACTTTTAAATGGACACATGCCACGCCATTTATTTTTAAATTCATGCATACCATTAATTTTTTTTTTTTTAATAAGCCTCATGAAATATTTTAAGCGCTTGAGTTGATCAGAAGGAAGCCTGCAACTCAACACATTCATTCTGCTGTGTTTTGATTCTCTTGTGTTTACTTTAGTACACGTTTTTTAAAACGCTTAATCTAAAGCGAAGATTTTGTTGTTTATTTGAAAAAATCGTTGGGCAATGTGCCCCAGGAAAAGATTTAAAGGAAATAAATATTTAAAGGTAAGTGACTCACATGTTACAGATATTAAACATACGAAGAAGTGTGTAGAAATGAAAAGTACAAGTAAGTGTGCCGAAATGAAAAATGCTTCTAGTAAAAAACTTTCAGGAATTCTGACTTCATTAAAGTCAAATCTGTTAAGGTAAGTGAAAACTTCAAAGAATATCGTATTTTTTTATTTTATTTAAACCTTTAGCTCTATTTTGTCAGTATCATGCTGTTTAAAATGTCATAAACCATTAACAATTAATGAAAAATCCACTCGTGGTTTATGTTCGAATTTTGAAATACATTGTAAAAAATGTGGGAGTATTTGTACTTTTTCAAGCGTGAAAACATTGGGAATAAAAATAATGCTCCAGAAATTAACAGAAGATCTATTTTAGCAATGGGATGCATTAGGTCAAGGTTTAGAGTCATTAAAAACCTTTTGTTCTGTAATGAGTCTTCCTAATCCTGTTGAACAAAAATCATATGATGTTATTAATAATAAACTTTCACTTGTTATGAAGGAAGTCGCCGAAGAAAGCATGAACAGGGCAGCTGTCGAAGAAAATTCTTCGTTACCTGATAACATTTTAACGGTAAGTGGTGATGGGACCTGGAAGACGAGAGGACATTCATCGTTGATTGGAGTATGTACTCTAATAGGGAGCGAAACAGGTAAGGTTTTGGATCGGGAAGTGTTGTCCTCATTTTGCAAATGAAGCGACAGTTATAAAGGGGTAAAGTTTGGTATCAAGTACAATAAATTGGAAAGAGCGCATAAGATTTCATGTAGAAAAAATTATTCTGGCTCTGCTGGTAAGATGGAGGTTGACGGGATGTTGAGGATTTTTAATCGATCAGAAAAGCTTCACGACCTGAAATATTCGAACTACATAGTAGATGGCGACACAAAAACATTCAATGCCCTTTCTGAAAACAATCCATACGGCTATGACCATCTTATTCAGAAAATAGAATGTGTAGGGCATGTGCAAAAGAGAATGGGTACAAGACTTAGGAAGCTTAAATTAGTATATGGTAAGAAGAAATTATCTGATGGTAAAACTATAGGCGGTAAAGGTAGGTTAACTGATAGTTTAATTGATAAGCTTGCGCATTACTATGGTAATGTTATTCGATGCAATTCTACTAGTGTAAAGGAAATGCGGAAAGCCATTTGGGCTGTTCGGGTCATTCTTGCAGCACCGATGATGAACCGATGCACTGATTTTATCCTACAAATCCAAATACATAGTGTAGTATAATGCCGCAATTAATAATAATTTACAAAATTATAAACACAAACCCTCAGTTGCGAAAGCTGTTCGAGATGTAATTAAGCCTGTATTTGCAGACTTATCTCATCTGGCACTCCTGAAGAAATGCTTAGGAGGTAAGACACAGAATCCTAATGAAAGTTTAAATTCATTAATCTGGAAGTTTTGTCCGATGACGATTGATTCTATCCTTCAGATTGCAGAGATTGCTGCAAATCTAGCAACCAACATTTTTAATGATGGAAATCAAATACTTATTACTATTTTAGAGAAATTTGGCTTAAAAATTTACAAAAATGTTTGTGTGTTCCTGGCTGAACGTGACAATCGTCGAATCTTTACGTGAAGAAAGAGGAGCTCAACGTCATCGTTTGAATCTCGCAGAGATTAAAAAAAATTAAAAATAGTACAGAAATTGAGCTGTTTGGGCAACAGGAAGGCATATCCTATGAACCTGGAGCATTTTAGCATGTAAGTTTTAAAATTTATTTTCTCAAATTCAATTTAAAACTTTAAAGCCTTTTTTCTCAGTTTGTGTTTTTTTCACTTACGCGCATTGCGTTTCAAAAACTATCATACTTGATGCATAAACTTTACAGAATTATAAACTCTATCATAATCTTTAAATCCTAGCTATTTATAGTATTACATATTTGTAATTTTTTGAAAAATTTTAAAAAAAATAAATTTTTTGAAAAAAATTTTAAAAATGTACTTTTTTTATTTTTTAAAAATATTATTTTTTATTCTTTTTATATCTAATCGCTACCATCTAATAAGGATATATTTGACTTTATAAATCAACTTATTGCTAGTAATTAGAATTATTATTTCAGAAAATATCATGCGCGTCGTAAAACTTACTATTTGTTTCTTACAAAAAATTTTCTTATATTTATGTGCTTATTATTTTTAAAATTATGATTATATTTTAGACATTTTTTACTTTTTTGAAGCTTTTTTCCTTTATAAAAAATGTGTAAAAGAATCAATTATTTCATTTTAACCTCAAAGAATTATTTCTAGTCGAAAATTGTTCATATTTTGTGCTCTCGAAACATTTTTAACACCCTGAGACCTTAACAGAAGGGACAGTAAATTGTGTAATAAATAGTGATTGATAAATCTGAAGGTTAAAACACTTCTACTATTATACAGAACATACTCAAAAAATTTCACAGTTAATTATGTTCAAAACTTTTTTAGCAATCGCTGACCCCTTTGAGGATTTTCAAAAAAACAACAACACATTTCGAGTAAAACGCGTTTTAAAGTATGACATCTTGCTTAAAGTTATGGCATGTGCTGTTACTAAAACACTTGTAGTTCGTGTTATAGTGAACAAAAAATAATAAACTTGGTATTTTTATAAAGCTAATAAGATAGTCTATGAAATAAAATCATAAAAAAATGTGTCTATTTTTGGCAAAATTAACAATATTTTAGAGTATAGTCGGATACCTAAACTTATATTTATTATTTTTATAATGAATGCTATCTTCCTAAAAAGGTGCGGCCCTTCGGTATCCTCCTCTCACACAAGATCTCTGAAAAAATCGAGAGCAAAAACGAGATCAATATAGATTTCTTTCTAAGATAGGTCTATACAACTTAAAGTATGTTCGGCAGAAGCCTATTAATTAAAGAGTTTTCACAAACTGATATTTACAATTCATTTAAAACGTTATAAAATCATTTAATTTAAATTTTTCTTTTGGTTTAAAAGTATTTTAAGAGTTTTAATTGTATATCCAAAACACACACACACACACTAATGGTGGACGGAGTATAATTTTCTTACTTACATATATCATTCTCATTTATAAAAATATTCCTCATAAAAAAATATTTATTATTTCTTAATAAATCGTGAAAGTTATTTACATTACATTAAGACTTGTATTTGAATAAAGCTCATAAACAATGATTTATATTCTGCATAATTTTCAGCAACTTTTATGTTAAAATTGAAGATTCATAAATTTACTAAGTTCAACATAATAAAACTGTTTTTGGTACAATACTTACTCGTAAATCTAGATTTTAAAAGAGCCAAGTGAAAGAATGATGTAACAATAAAAACTCTTGCCATACTTAAATCTTCTTTAAAAAAATAATGTTAAATTCTTCCAGTATATTAACAATCGATTAAGTTCCAGGCAGGTATGCCTTTCCAAACTGACACCAGTGACACCAACGGTTTGTTTACGTGTCACTGTCAGGTGATGGATGATCAAAATCATTTTTCTCCGCATGCTTTTTGTTTCCGGTAGTTAATTCAAAGATCTTTCTTTCCTATTGTAGAAACTGGCTTTTTGCATACTTTTTTTGTGCCAAAGGATCTGTTTTTGATAACTGAAGAAGATGAAGTGAGAGTATGAAAAAAATTTTAATGTTCGTTGGGATTGTAAGCATTTTGATAAATACCGCATCTTTGTGGACATGTATTTTCTAACTCCTTAACTGCTAAAATATGACTGTAATTTTCTCGGTAGATTGAGCGATTGTATCAAACAATGAATATGATGGATTTAAAAAGTATTCTTTTCTACATTTTTTATGTTAGACGTCATTTATAAGTGCTTATCTAGAATTGCCTATATAATATATATATATTATATATAATATTTATATCTTTTGTGTAGTGTTCGTGCATGCGAATGCGTGAATGTGTGTGTCTGTGCGCGCCGTGCGTAAGTGAGAGTCTGGTATCTTTCTTTTTTCCCCCAAGAATATTTTTTGATTTGGGATGAATTTCAAAATTTATAAAGCAACTTACATAATACAATAATTTGTCTGACGCATCAGATAAAGCAGAATGATAGTTTTAATTTTTCTGAAAGTTTACATATCCATTTTTTTACAGTAAATAGATACCTCTTTTTGCTAAAATGTATTTTTTAAAAAAATGTCAAGATCATTTAAATAATACACGAATATCGAATAAATTTTCAGATCATAATTAATCTATTCATAGGTAGGTAAAACTCATCAAAACAAAATAGATTCACGCCCACAGTTGTCTTTTAACCGCTTAACTGCCGATTAAAAATTAAACTATTCGCTCCCGGATGCCACCGTTTTTCGCATAAGTACCCGTATACCAGAGTTTCACAAACTGTATGGCACACCACCCTAGGGGGCTTGATAACTCTACAAGGGGGCTCAAGCATATTAAAAAGACGAAAGCAAAAAAAATATTTTAAAAATTTGTTAATTTACTCAAAGTGACGTAACAAAAAAATAAAATACACATTTCGACTAACATAAAACATTCATAAATGTATCAGTACCGTACAATGTATTTTACAATTATTTTAACAATTCTAGTTTACAAGTATAATTTCTGCTAGTGTGTGTGTATGTGACCACATAAGCATGGCATATATAAAATTACAGACAAAAATTAACACTTATCTTGATAAATTGTATGGTTTATAATTAATCCCTTTATTACCGATTTAAAGTTACGCGATTAGCTCCCCAATTCCACCATTATACGCATTGACACGTGTATGTGGTGTATTGGAGGGGTGGATAAATAAACAAATACTCTGAAATAGGTAAATCTCTCGCAAACACTGCCAATGTCCTTCTATTGTATTTCAAAGTCTTCGGAATAATTGTTTGGATAGCAGTGCATCGGAAAGATCGTATTTCGGAAAGACATACATATACGTCCGAGGCAATTAACGCTTTGGATGAACGAGACGTTTATATACGCCGATGGTACTTAAGAGCTTAAAGTCGTATCGTAGCTTTAGAGTAAAAGTATAGTATTATTGAATTCTCTCAATACATTGTTCATGTACGGATTAGGGGAGTGCGATGAAAATTATGATTCAATTTTGGATCGCAAACACTGAAAGTTTGAGAAGCACTGCCGTATGCGGTATATGGGGAAGAAAAAAAACGTATAAATAATCAAATTTTTCCCTGAAATAAGTAAATACTTCTCGAACACACACTGTCAAAGTTATTTTATTACATTCCAAATCGCTCGGAAAAGTTTTACTGATAGTAGCGCAAAATAAAAGGACCGCACATCAGAAAGACGTATATGTACGTACGGGTATTTAATGCACCGGTTGAGTAAGACGCATAGATACGGCGACGGCAGTTAAGAGGTTAAATAAGTAGCATTCTTCAGATTTGCATAAACTTGTTTTAGTATAACTGGTACAAAATGAATGAAGCCTTAAGAATAGTATAAAAAAAATCTAACACTAATAGCAAAATCATTAGAATATCTGAAGAAGAACCTACTAATGGACAGATGGGATAGAGCTGGAATCGTGTTTAATTGTTTGTCTTGGAAAAGGCTTCGTTCCCTTAAGCTTCATATTTATTTACAGTTAGAAGACAGGAGAAGGAGGGACTCCGTACAGTCTACAACTCTGTCTGCTGCAAATATTTTTCTTGTCTTCGGAACTTGACTTTTAAGGTCTCTATTGTTTAACTATAAATTGTTTTTTATCGGTTCTCTCTCAGCAAAAATTGATAAAAAGATTTCAAAACATTTCGAAAACAGGTTTTTCCTCTCAAACTTCGAAACTTGTAAGCTGATAAATACATTCTTTATCGGAAATTTTTCATTTTTTCTTAAAGTAAGAATGAAAAAGAAAACTGTCTATATAATCACTTTCAAAGTTTTTTTCTTCTTGTGTATCCCATTCAATATATTGAATGTTGAATAATCGTACTGCGTTCAAAACTTTGTTGGAGACGAATTTCTGAAGCAAATGAAAATATTTATTTCTACTTGGCATTTCTATTTTTATTTGAAAGATAAAGGCATTATAGTACAATACATTAAGATATTGGGCGAAGGTACATAATTAATGCACTTTACATAGCCTGAATAATATATGCATGGATTTTACTCTTCGAAAAACTATCAGTTAAATATGATTAATTTTTTATTTTTACTGAACATTTTAAAAATAATTCCAACTATTCTATCATTTAAAAATTTTTGAATGTTTTACATTTTTATTCAATCAACGCAACTTGAGTTTTCTACATTTTTTAAAAAAAATTTTAATTATTTCTGCGTTTGATATTTGCTCAGTCTTTGTCTTTTCTTTCTAACTCTCCAAAATTTTAAAAAATTAAATCTAATATTTTTATTATTTATATATCCAGAAAAAAATGCATGAATCATAGTCATGGCATTGTTGAAAAAGTTCAATTACATTTCTAAAGCGGTAGATAAAGAATATACCCAAAAAAATGCAATTTATTCGGGCAAGGAATATATAATTTAAAATAAATATCTGTTTTTAAAAAATGAATGTGATATCGATTCAAAATATTTCTGTATTATTTAAAATTATTCCATTTAAATGAACTTCTTTTGTAAATTCTTCATTTCCATTCTTATAATAATGTAATTTCGCTTCAACTGCTTCCTATTTAAATTATTGATGTATATTAAACATTTACCATTAATCTTGAAAGAATACAGTTTTCCTAAAATTCCTTTTCAAAATATAAGGTTTTCTTCATTCTATGATGTTTTTTTTTCATTTGCAATTATGTAACGATCTTCTTATAACATTCTTTTCATGTCTATTTTTATTTCCTTTAATTTACAAATAATCTTTTTTTATCGCTGAGGTTGCCTAATGGCCTTTTGTGGTCATGGTCACGAACTTATGGTCAGCGTTGTCCTGTCTTGGTTGCTTGTCAGCGTTGCCATGACGACCAATTTCAAGTCTTGATGCCACTGAAGGTCCAAAGTTTAGAGAGGCTGATGCACAGAAAATCTGTCATATCTCAAATTACTTACACTGGCATGGTGTGTAAGTTAGAAGAGTGAAATACCGACTCAAATATTGTCCTCGTCACCTTACCGCGGCTCAAAAATATGAGACCTTTAATTTGCATTATGTAATTTTACAGTGTTCTCCTGTTAGTAAGAAATTCGTTAATAGCATCACTATTCCTTTGATCTTGATATCAACCTCTATATGCTTGACAGTGTATGTAACACATTGAAACCTTCTGTGGTTCCTAGTCTTTCTGCTCTGCACTGATTTTTCACCCATACTTAGGCTTACGGAGTGAATGATATTTTTTAAAAAAATAAAATTTCTGATACAAAATGCAACGTGACTTCATTTCCCAATGGCCTGTCAAAGGTTATTTGATTTCCTGATCCAAATTCAATACATCTCTTAAAGCAGCTTGGATCTTTTTTATAATATTTTTTAAAAATGCTTTTACACATAACATATGAATTTTTTTTAAAAAATTGGAAGGACCAGGTAGGGGAAACTGGGAAAAGTAGGAAAGATAAATCGGGATAGTTTAAAAAATTTCTGTTGTTTTCCTCCCATTCCCCGTGAATTTCAAAGTAGACCATGATTTTTTTTGAGGAAATTTGAGAGTATAATTGAATTAAGATGATATATTATTATTATTATTATTTTTGCATAAGGGATAAATATTTTAAAGTGTTTCAAAAACGTTAGTGAGAAATTCATCGTCGATCAGAGAAAAATGTCTCACAGTTTACTCTAAATTAAACGCATCTATTGAAGTTGTCTTTTTTTTTTTATTTTTTCCCAAAAAGTAGTTTAGGAAGGATACATTTTAATAATTGGTACATTTAGTAGTTTTTGTAATTGGTAATTTAAATCGCATTTATTTAGAATAATGGATAACTGGATTTATCTCAAAACTATTAAAAATAAAACACACACACATAATTCTTTTATTTCCAAATGTTTATGATATTAAAGTAAGTTTTAAGACATACCAGATTTCGTATTCATTCACATGGTTATTTTACAAGTTTGATTTCATTTCAAAATTGAATATTAGATGAACACAGACTTTAGATTTCGCAGGCATATTCTTTTTTGTTGAATCTTTTAAGAATGGGTTTTGAAAAAATCGACTCCCAATTAGTGTTGCAAGGGAATCAGTTGCAATTGAATATTTTCGATATTTAAATAATTGATTTACAAACTTTAAATTCGGTAGGCATGTTTGTTTTACTGAGTAGAGAATGGATTTTCTGGAAATCGTCTTCCAAAGGTGAGAACGGAAGAAAATGAGAGTAAAAGCTTAATATATTTGCATTTTAAAACACGTCCTATCTTTTTGAAATGAAAGGGCGGGAGCTGCAGAAATGTTTTTAACATAATCGAAAAATTAATGCTAAGCCTTATAGATCTCTCTCTCAATAATTTAGTAACAATTAATAGTTATAGAACATCAATAAATACCTAGCAAAGGGGAAGGTTAATGGCTAGTACCTTTTATTTACTAAAAAAGTCTTATTGTTCCAGTATGCTCTCACTCCTTCATTTTTTTTATTAGTTTCAAAATTACGAAGAAACTACAATATGTTCCGGTAATACCTAAAATGTATTATTTACAAATAAATAAATAAAAATAAAAGATAAATAAAAAAATTATGGCAGTTTTAGAGACTGCCGATAGAAGTGAAAACAGAACTTTTATTATTAAAATTTGAAATTTCATAATGTTTGAATTAAAATTATCAACATCAATCTGGTTTTCACATCTATTGACACTCCGAGCAACAATTATATGCATGTTTATTTCGTTTTTTATTATTCAAATATATTACGGGCTGTAGAAGATCATGACAAGATATAAATACAAATAAATTGAAATAACAATTTGTATACAATCATATTATTTATGTATATGTATTTGTATTTGCTTAAATTTCAATGTACTTGATTTTTAACTTTATTTTAATTGTTCGCATCATTGTCATCATAAAATTCAACAATACTTAGACTTTTTGTACTTTCAATTATTTCAGTTTGTTCTAAAAAAGATACAGTAGACTTATGGTAACTAAAGTAAGAAAGGAAAATGTTTGATTCAAATTTATCTAAGTATCGCGTGTGTTAAAACTACATCGATCGTCATTTTATATCTTGTAGTACTGAATTTTCGATAATTGGACATATTTAAATTGTTTCATTTAGAAATTTAATTAGTGGTATATTTTTAGCATCTGCAAAGATTTAAATCTATCAGTACATCATCTTATATTTCGCCAAATCTTTTTTTCGAGTATTTCAAAACCTTCTTTTGTATAAATCATCAAATTTTCGAATAAAAATTGTTGTATCTTTCTCATAGATTTTCCAGGCGAAATATAAAGGGCTACCATTAATATGTAGTGCCCATTCTCTCTCTCTCTCGGAATCGCAACGAACAACGCATATTTCGCCTATATCAGAAACATCAACACCAATGCTGAGTGAGTGAGTGAATATTAACGTCGCACTGTCTTAGCAACACGAGGGCTTTTGGCGACGGTCCGCGTAATTTTGAACCATGGTCAAGTGACGCGGACGCCACCTGAGCTGGAACCTTCCTTTCCTAACCATCACACCACTCCAACGGGAGGACGTTTGAGCTCTCGACAGATTTAACGTGCATCGATCCCCTACACGGCGGGTCTTTAGTGGTACTGGGATCGAACTCATGACACGCTAGCCATGATCCGATATCTAGACCACTCGGCCACCGCGGCCGCTCCTTTCTTGTTGGAGATGAATTCTAGAAAAGTTTTGGTGGCCGTTTGTAGTGTATTATTTTGTAACCTTTTCAATTCTAACGTTAGATGCTCTCGATGACTTGTTGATCTCTTATGATGTTTATTTGCATTAATAATCATATTTTAAATTTCAACACATTAATCTTGAATTATTATTAGACTTTATAAAATTTTTAATTTCAAAATCCACGATAAAATATGATTGAACAACTAGAAGTCTGTTTTACCACGGTAGTAAAGAAACGCCTAAGGCACTGTGAAATACTAATCTGGATTGCGTGATGCATTGCAGAGGTTAAATATTAGAAAATAAATAATACAAAATTTTCAAACGCCAGAATAAATACATAGATTTAAAATAATTTTAAATTTTATAAACTTTTCAAACACTAAAATAAATGCGAGTATTTAAAATAATGTTCTGTTATTTATTTTTTATCTTAAAAATATTAGTTTATTTATTTGGTACTCACTATTGTACTGCACAATGATTCTTCAATTAAACGATTCAAATAATAATCAAACAAAAACACTATTTCAACAATGCACTGTATATGCACATTGAACTTTTTACAAAATCCATTCAATTTCACTTATAAGATATGCACAGCACTATACGTCAGCTGTATAGCTACAGATATACTGCAATAAGTACGTCGGGGACGCGAACGCACGAGATTTCTAAGACGAAGCGTCTAAGGTGAACACAGACTGCGCTTGCGCCAGTCTAGGGTTTGCAGTCCCTGGATCCTGAAATCCCGGATCCCGGTGGGTTTTTTCCAATCCCGGGAATAAAATAACAAATCCCGGGATTTTAATTTGTTTCATATTTTGAAATTTTTTTCAAAGTATTGTGAATCTGATATTACATTTAATGTATCTTATTTACTTTTTTTTGTACTGTATCGTTTACTGTTAGTTTTCTTACGTGTTGAAACCTGAATGGTTCGAGGAGGGTATGTATGTGAAACAGTGAAATTTGATATGTTTTATTTTATTTTCTTCTGTAACTTTCTCCCCATCATAAGTGGGGTTGGAAAATGGACATTTCTCTCACTCTCAAAATATTCGGTACCAGCTAACTTAGACAGGGGCATTTAGAATATTTGGAAGATATCTAGTAAGGTTTTTTCAGCCCAGGATCCTGAAATTCCGAAAGCCCGGCATCCCGGTGTTTTTTCCAATCCCGGGATTAAAATAATTAATTCTTGGATTTAGTTTTTGTCTGAATTATATCTGAAATTATACATAAAAAATTATATCTGAATTTTTTCGCATAAAAATTTTCTAAAAATTTAATTTTTCAAAAATTTATATTCTGCTTGTGAAATATGTACGTAGAATTTTTTTGCGCAATTATAAGTGCTGTACGTAAAAAAAATATATGCACAGTAAAGGAGAACGTCGCAAAGATCTGAGTGGTTCATTGCAATGCTTACACAATAATACAATCACTTCCAAAAGTTAAGCACGAAGATGTAAAATGCAAAAAATCAACAAATACTGCTTTGATTGACACAAAATTTGGCAGTAAAGTAGAAAACAATATTAAATTTTTGTAAGTTATCAGATAATGTCATACTAGAGACTTAATCAGAATTATGTATAAAGGGAAAATAAACAGCATAAAATGAAAAAAGGACATTAAAAGGATATGTGAGCCCCCCTCATCTGTATGCAAAGTTTACACCTTCTGACCATACTTTCAATTACGTGGTCAACCACCGCAGAATTATGCAATCGCTGTTCTTCTCGCAGAGCAGTTTCCAGCTCAATAAGAGTGGCCGGAGATGGAAAACATGAAGATACAGAACGACCGAGAGCATCCCAAAGATTTTCAATGGGATTAAGGTAGGGCGAATATGCTGGTCACGCCATACGCGCAATCTCTTCACTCTCCAGGGAGTCATCAACGATGTCAGCTCTATGGGGACGTGCATTATCGTCCTTTAAAACAAAAGTAGGGCCAACTGCTGCAGCGTACAACCTCACAATTATTTCTAGGACTTCATCTCGTTACTGGACAGCCGTCACAGAACCCCGTTTAAAGATGTGCAGGTCGGTGCGGTATCCTAAAGAAATCCCTGTCCACACCATAATGCTTCCGCCTCGAAATGCGTGATGTTTTGGGGCTGATTGCGTGTTCCTTGCTTACGCCATATCCTTATATGCTTGTCATATGGCTCCAGAGAAAATCTTGACTCATCAGTAAACATGACATTGCCCCAGTCAGACACAGTCCAATTGCCATATTCCCGGCACCTCTTTAATCGTGTCCCTCTTGATTGGACGGATAGAGGAACACAAACTTGAAGTACCCGGGTACAGTTCATTCATATGAAATCTTCATATGCGTACAGTAGCTGCAGATATAGCCATACCAATGGACACTGTAACCATGATGTCACACGTGTGGAGGTCTCTCTGCGATTCCGCATGGCTACAATAGCAATATATCGATCTTCCGCGGGGGTTATAACCCTTGGGCGACCGCCTACGGGATTTCGGACAACTGTCTGTGTGGTTTGGAATTGTTTCCATAAAAGTGAAATTACAGAATGATAAACGCCGAAGAAAAGAGCAACATATGTGATCGATTGTCCTGCTTCAATGCATCCCACAGCTCGCCAGCGAATAGAATCTTCCATTCGTTTTCTGGAAGTCATAGAAACACGTATGTCTTGAAAACAAATTGTACGAAAGTTTTAAGCACCTTCTATCAGCACTTACAATAAACTTCTGTAACCCTTTATAAAGCTGGCTTTTTACAAGACTGCTCTTTTTTAAAATTTCTTGACATGGAAGCACAATTGTCTGTTACCTTACATATTTGCATACTTCCATCTACCTCTGTAGCGAATTGCATCCTTTTAATTTCTGATTGGCTTCCGGAAATTAGCATTTTCCTCTCGGTGCTTAACTTTTGGAAGTGAGCTTATAAACAACATCACATTAATAGATTTTGTCATAGTTCCTTCTTCAATTAAATGATTCTAATTACTAGCGAACCTGCTTCGAAGACTTAAGACACATCAAATCCCATTGCTAACAGCTCATGTAAATGGATCTTCAATTTCAAATGAGGAAACACTTGAAATTGATTCACATTCTGATTCAATAAATGGATCAATTTATATATAAAAACCATTAAGTGTAGCAGAACTAAATAAAGTTATCATAGAGGTATATTCCCCAATGCAGTGTATTAGATTTGAGACACAGTCATCAAAATTGCAAAAAGAAATGTCTCTTTTTTGAAGATGGAGGGAGACGTGGGGACTAACTGAAAAGAACATATTCCTATTTAGTGATGATAATACCTACTAGTAAACAATTGGAACGTGTATTTTCTTTGGCAGGACAAATTCTAACGAAAATAAGAAGCCATTCCAACGATGAAACGCTGGAGGAGCTGTGTTTTTTAAAGGTTATTCACAAAAACGCTAGAAATGAAGAAATGCTTTTTTTTAAAAATTTCATTATGTACTATTTTTATTTGTTTTTTATGATGAATTAATTTTTTTTATTTGTTTCATAAAAACAATATTAAATCAATTTTTAATTATATTTCCAGTTTTTTTATGCAATTTCAACAATGCTACTATATAAGTATTTTTAATAAATAGTCCAATCCTAATCCCGGGACCAATCCCGGATCCCCTGATTTGGATAATGTAATCCAAAATTCCCGGGATTGAAAATATGACACGGGATTGCAAACCCTACGCCAGTCAGAGCATATCGGTGACGCGAACCCACATGATTTTCCCCTACCAAAAAGTGCCCAACGCCGTTAAAGAAGTTTTCACTTCAATAATAATAAATAAGTTTTTGCATGGAAACTGGAAGGAAATTATTCCGAAGTGAAATTTTTAGGCATCTATTTTAAATTCGCATGTCAGCGTATTTATTCAACAAAGGCACTAACTACTAAATTTAATATTCAATCATAGTTTTCATTGCGCATTCCCCCCTGCATAAAATAACAATGTATTGAATTCAATCATACTCTACTGAAACAAAATCTACGAAACGACTTTAACCTCATAAGTGTCACCGGTGTATATAAACGTCTAGCTCAGTCAAAACGTTATTTGTTTCGGCCGTATATATACGTCTTTATGATCATACGAAGTATCATCTTTATCATACCAAGTCTTAACTTTTCTGTGCAATGCAATCCATAAAGTTATTCCGAAATCTTTGGAACACAAAAAAAGGACATTGACAGTGTTTGTGAAGTATTTACTTATATATATTTCAGACTATTTATTTATTTATCCCCCCTCCCAGTACATCACATACACGTGCCAACCTGGAAGGAGATCAGGGAGTATAACTGGAAATTGGCAATAAAGGGATTAATTATAAGCCGTAGAAATTATCAAGATAAGGGTTAATTTTTGTATATAATTTTATATATGGAAAGGTCATGGGGTACTGTTAGTTAATAAACTTGTTCTTAACTTAGTGTTGTTAAATTAATTGTTAAATGCATTGTGCAGTAATGATGCATTTATAAGTGTATTATGTTGGTATAAATATGTATTTTATTTTTATTATGTCAAAATGTATTTTGTGTTTGTTTATTTTCAAATCATTAATAATTCTTTTATTTACTATTTTGATTTTGTCTTTTCAATATGCTCGCACCCCCTCGTAGAGTTATCACGCTTCTTAGGAGGACGCTCCCTACAGTTTGAGAAACGCTGAATTAATATAAATGAAAATAACAATTGTCGCAGATAGAAGAAAATATTACAAGGAAAAAATTGGAAAAGCATCCAAATCGTGCATAAATAGGAACATAATTTTTACGAAAATTAATACAAATTATTTTTCATTTAAATGACATTTTCGAGATACAAGTGATAAGTTTTTATTCAAATATAAGATCAAGAAAACTGGCATCAATTTCTATGTTCTAAAGCTGTTTGTGACATTTTCTCTTATGATATGGAAACAACGTGTCCCATTCCCATTTATTATTTCCAAAGTAAACAGTCCCGGAAAGTTAATTACTGAGATGAAATGTATTTGATAAATCAGAAATATAGAGTTTTTTTATGTTTAAAAACGGCGTCATTAAAATCTTGAAAACGGCAAATGCATATTTTTAAAGAGAAATAAGTTATTTTGGATGAAAGTATTTGCGTGAGTTTTGTCATTAATTGGCAAACAAATTGCCTATTTACTGATCAGATATTTTTATTTAAAAAATTAATTAACTGAAATACATAAATAAGCGGAATGCTGCAAAGAAAGGAAATCTTTGTTATTTGAAATTGCTTCGCCTTGAAATTAGCTCTTCTAAAGCTCCTAGAAAGAGTAATATTATAAATATATATTTAAGTCCCACTGTATCATTATTAAACTGCGATTTTAAATAGGTGTAAGGTCTTTTTTTTTTAAAGGGGTGGACCAACCCCTACTGTAAAAATTATGCATTTGCTTATACTCATTGCTCAAATTGTAAAACGGCAATTTAAACGTATTACGTAGTCCTATTTTTTTCTTCAATATATTGTAAGCAGGAATAAAATAAATTTCAAAACTTCATCTCCTCTTTTTAATTTGTGCTTCAATTTAGTGCCTCCTCAAAAATAATAATCCTTATCTCATTTACCTCTAAGATATACTAAATTTTAATTACACCAATGTTTCTACACCTTGACAGCGCCACATACAATTGTTATATTGGCAATCCATGCCGTGACACCCCTTACATAAGGATGGTGCTTCAATGGAAACTCGGCAAAATATTGGCGATACAGCCAAGTCGCCATCGTTTTTAGGGACCACATTGGTAACAATCTGGATGCTTCTGAAAGATTACTGGAGAAAATCTGTAACATTTAGATCTCTACGACGTAAAATTGTGTGACGGATCTAAACGCATCTATAACTAACCCCTTGGGGACTTTTCTGGGGCAATAATTTTACCAACCAAGTTTCACCGAAGAAAGGAAACGTGATTATGCAAATTAAGTATATTATATAAATTCTGTATTCGCGAGTTCCGGGAATTAGTTGGTGAGTGGAGGATCGTGAAATTATTAAGTGCAAATCGGAATTTACCAATTGAAGAAGTCTAAGAGAGGATCACTCGACGGTGATTAAATCCGGATAAGAATCGCATTCAAGGCCTCAACTGATGGACTCAACTTCTTAAAAGTACAGGTATTGTGATCATTGTTTAAATAGAAGTTTAGCTTATTAGTGAGCGCGGCGTAGTTTATATTGAGCTTGTATAAGTTATCGTGGAATCAGTTGAGGGTCCGTATTATTATCTCCAGGCTAACGAGTCTCATCTTCGCGCTCTGCTATCTGATCATTCATCTTAATTAAATTATTATTGTGCTTGCTTGATATTTTGTGTCAGTAAAATAATGAGAGTGAATCATGTCGACTGATTATTCAGTTCTTCCCCCACATCTATCCGGTTCCGAGGGTAGACAAGGAGGATTAGAGGGAAGGAGGAAACGATAAGTATTATAAAATAATTTTTTCGAAAAATCGCTAAAAGGTGTGCTGGGAGGCGGAATCGGTCTTGGCGTTTCTCTTCAGTTAAATTCAACATTTCTTTCTTTATATTCTGTTCATTTACATTTTATACTTTGTTTATTTACCTTTTATAAACCGTAATGAATCGCCTAAAACAGCAATCAAAACCATCAAGGCATTTACAGGTGGGATGGATCTATACGCGTTTATACTAATTTATTTTTTTCCCTTTAAATCGAAATATTTATTTCAACCAACCTTCATCGAGAAATCAAACGCGATTTATGTAAATGAGGAATATTATATAAATTCGGTTTCTCGAGTTGAAGAGGAGTGAAGTAAGATGTCAAGTTAAGTGAAGTGAAGAAAATGAGCTGTCGATACGTTTGATGTGTGCAACGAGAAGTGGTTAGTGAGATTGATATGCAGTGAAATTAAATATTACGGAGCGTGGAGCCATCGTCAATTGATCCAGTTAAAGATAGTGCCTGAAATTCTCCTTGAAGGAACCGAAGCATTAAGGCATCAGGTACTTTACAATTGATTAAGTAAAAGCTGATTATTAGTGTGCGGTGTAGTTGTAAATGAGAGTATTTAACCTATTCTAGATTCAGTTGAAGTTCTGTAATATTATCCCCCGCATTTGTATATCTCACCTCTACACTCTACCATTGTTACATATCTTAATTAGAATTGTGTTGTGTTTGATCATAATCCATAATAAGAATTAATAAATCAAATTGGATATTCATTATGTCTGTAGATCATTTAGTTCCTCCTACACATCTAGCCGGGTGTACAGATAGACAGGAGGGTTCGGACGTAAGGGGTGACTATAGGTCACCACACAGGGAAAAAATTTAGACTTTTAATAGAAAATATTTTGGAACAAAAGTGGTCGCGCGGGAAACTCAGTCGCCTCAAGTTCGTTTATAAGAAAACGTTTGCCATCCCCAAAAAGAGGGAGATATGTGACAAATAAATTTTAGTTTACATGAAGACTGTCATATCGAAGGATACTGATAAGTTTATTTGTAACCAATAAACAGTTTTCGCAGAATTAAAGATTTCGAGAACCTGGGAGGACTCTGTACCCCACGCGACCACTCTTGGGTTTAAATAGATGCTATGGCTTGTTTTGGCTGCAAAAAATTTAGCTTCATTTGTTTTGTATGAACAAATTTTCTCTTTTTATTTAAGCTCATAACGAAGTAGTAGCTCAATAGTTACACATAGCAGGCTCATTTTAAACACTTAATTCAAAAGTCCTGTTCCTATTTGGAGTAGGGAGTTAAAAATTAATATTCGTAAATCAATTCAAGAACTGTGATTTCTTCTATATTTAAGGTTTAATTATTTGATTAATTATACTGACTCAGTGAAATTAGAAATATTTCTAACGCAATGGAAAATAAACAATACAGGGTGTCCCAAAATTGTATACACATTTTAGCAGCTGATAGAGAGCATTAGAGAGGACTTTGAACAGGAAGAGTTTCATTTCCAGCAAGATGGGGCACCTCCACACTACCATCGGGATGTTAGATCCTTTCTTGATGGGATCTTGCCAAACAGGTGGATTGGATGGAGAGGTTTTGTCGAATACCCTCCATGTTCACCAGACCTCACACCACTAGACTTCTTTTTATGGGGATACCTAAAGGACAAAGTCTAAGCAAAGAAACCTGCAATAGTTGTTCAATTGAAAGCAACCATTGAACATGAATGTACGAATATCCAAAGGGAATTGTTCCATCATGTGTGTTATTCCATCGCTTCGCGTTGTCAGCAGTGTCTGGAGAAGAACGGACATCAGTTTGAGAACATACGATAACAAGACAATAGAATGATACTTGTAGAATTTTTTACATGTTGAAAATTATTCGATTTATAATAAACCCAAACTTTACAATTATTTAAAAAGTGTATACATTTTTTTGGGACACCCCAAATATTTATTGTGATATAATTTAAAAGAATCATTTCTTTTAATCTCTATCTATAAAAAAAAAATTTTGTGATGCCGTAATAAATGTGTTTCTATGTAAGGTATAGTTAGTAAAAAAAGTCAAATTTAACTGATGAGGAGATCCCAAGCACGATTTGCCTAGGAGGTCACTACCCCTTACCTTCCAACGATTTCTCCAAAAATCCGATTTCATCATTAATCGTGATGTTATAGAGTTCTCCAGAAATTTCCAGAAGCATTCATATGGTCGTCTAGTTACTAAAAATGATCGCCAAATTAGGTCGACAAAAATGATGTGAACTTGGCTGTGTCACCAATATTTCGCCAAATTTCCATTGGAACGCCATTATAATGTATGAGACGGCGTTGCTTTCAAATATTACAATTTAGAATTATATAATACATATAAACTTCATTGTTACAATTTCAGCGATGAGTATGAACAATTGTATAATGGGTTCAATGAGGGTTGGTTTGCCAGTAGTGGAACGGGGGGTACTCCCCAGAGTAAGAAAATATTTCTCTAAAGAAGAAATTAAAAGTTAAGCGTTCCCATAGCAACTGAAAAGCCAACAACTAAGATAGTTTGATGATATCGAAGTACATTAAGGTGTATTGCAAAAGTGTAAATAAAACTTCGTAATGACAAAATATTTAACTAAAACCATTTTTCCTATTTATATTCTGTAAAACATTTTTAAATCTTAAAATTGATGGAAGCGATTTTAAATAGTGAAATAAATTTTATACTTTTTTGAAACATTTTTTTTTTAAACAAAAGTTGAGTCGTATCAAAATAATATGTCATTTTACCCAAATTATGTATGGATTTATGCAAATTTAGGTTTGTTTTAATTTGCTATTACAGCCAGAGCTATGCTATTTAATTATAAATTTATCACGCAACTTTTAACCTATATAATTCCAACTCTTTAGATAAACACAGATTAATTATGTTCCTTTAAAAAATTCATTTATCAAAGAAAGAATTCAGAAAATGTGTTTCTAGAAAATCTTTTCATGTTTAATATCGAAAACATTTAAAATTCCACCAGTTTGTTTCTAAATTTTATTACCACTGTTAACACGTCATAATAATAAAATAAAAAGACTGATAATTATTTGCGTTTTGTTTAAATCCCATTATGAATATTCACGAGAGAAACCATTATTTCTAAAGCAATGAGTTAGATTTCTATACTAACATGAAACGAGTTTTTCTAAAGTCTTTCAGTTTAATAAAAGACTAAATGATTTCATTATTCTTACCAATTCTACAAATTAACTTATTGTGTTAATTCGTTAACAATGAAAAAGTTCGTGATTTGTTCAACAAGAAAACAATACAGGGAGCACATACACAATAAAAGATCATTTAATGACAAACAGAACATTTAGTACTTCGAAAATACAGCCTTTTACAGTTCCAAAAACTGCATTCATACTATCAAATGACTTCACAATTATTTTAGTTTTCTATACAAAAGATCTAATGCGCGTAATACAAATGTTGATTGTTATGTAAATAAGCAGTGATTGTTGTTTGTTTGAAGTTGTCACTGAAATGAACTGAACTGTGTATCTAACATATTGAAAGTTTACACAGAATTTGTTTTAAAATTAATAAGAATGGTGACAGCAAATTAAGTATAATTGGAATTTTTTGTATCTACAGTAGAACGTCGTTTATCCGAATCAATTGGGACCGGGTATCGTTCGGATACGCGATTGTTTGGATAACCGAAAACCGAATATGATCGATGCAATATATGATACTGGACACTATACGAATATTGAAAATCATCACAGGCGGGAAACGTGAATGAAGAAAAAGCCAAATAGGTGCAAAATGTCGCAATTTTACCTTTATTGTGAAAAATAATCTTCGCTCTACCAATGTACACCTTCGTGTTTTCGCTGCAAGGTTTCTGACTCTCTTGAGCAGCAGTAGTTTAGTAGGACAGCACTCTCATGGTTATTCGTACCAATCCATAGCTGTCTCTAACGCAGAAACGCATAAGCATTTGATGCACCCCTGTTACTTTCATTGTTGTTGTCTCGTCTTCATTCGTTTCATCGTCGAGAGGGTCGTATTTTCTTACACGGAAATCACAATCTCGTCATCATTTAGAATGTATAGTCTTCTGCATCCAGGTTTCTACATCAACAAAACTCAACAAAAGAGCACGTATACACCCCCTCACTTGGAAACAAACTGACCTAATTTTGCGCACAGATGTTTACCAAATCACACAACTGAAATTCTCAAAATGTCTCTCACCTTGGGGTTTCCCGTCACTTTTGGCCTTACGCGAAACAACTGTTGAGAATTTCACTTTTCGAAAACGTATCCGGACTTTGGTTTGGATATTTGACGCTCCGGATAATAAACGTTCGGATAAACAATGTTCTACTGTATTTAAAAATGGTTATAGAGAAATACGTTTAATACGAAAACCCTTAAGATTCACTATCGTTTAACACAAAATAATACAAAGGTCCCGTCAAACTACAATGCATTTTCATGCTTACGTTTTTCTCTTTACAAGAAATGAAAATCGCTTAAGGGAGGATAGTACCTTGCCGAGATTTGAAATTGCACATTTTGACGTATTTTTATTTTCGATTCCTTATAAAGCAATAAATTCTTCTCCTTTTAATATTTTTTTACAGTTCACGCAGCAAAGTACAAAGTTTAAAATAAAAGATTTTGCTCTGGAATTATTGTATTTTTTTTAAATACCATAAAAAATGAATACAAAAATAACAATAACTAAATGGCTTTCTTTCTGTTACCCACAAGATAAATTTTGAAAGACTTAAGGTAGATACTATATTTTTACATAAACTTAAAGCTTAAGAATCCTTCTATTCTAGATACTTATAATTTTAAATTTATATCATATTTTAGAATTTTTTAAAATTAAAAGAAATTGAAACAATTTAAAATGATTATTTTTCTCTATTCATCATACAGTAGAGCATCGTTTATCCGAATCAAATAGGGCCGGACACCTATCGGATTCGCTATTGTTCGGATAATCGAAAATTCTTTTGCGATCCATGTAGTATATGATATTGGACACGATACAAATATTGAAAATCATCGTATGCGAGAAATATGCTTGAATAAAAAGCAAAATAGGTGCAAAATGTGCAATTTTATTTTGATTGTGGAAAATAATCACTTATGTTTCGTTGTACAGTTGTACACCATCGTTTTTCACTGCAAGGTCCCTGATTCTCTTCAGCAGCAGTAGTTGAGTAGGGCAGCACTCTGGTTGCTGTTCGTACCACTCCAAAGCTGTATCTAACGCAGAAAACCCGTCAGCATTTGGTGGACCCTTTCTACTTTCGTTGTTGTTGTCCTCGTCTTCATCCGTTTCGTCGTCGACAGGGTCATATTCTTCTAGCACGAAAGTCACTATCTCGTCATTATTTAGCATTTTAAATCCACAGTCTCCTGTATCGCATGCCATCCAGGTTTCTACATCAACAAAACTCAACGAAAGAGCACGTATACACCATCACTTGGAAACAAACTCACCTAATATTCCGCACAGATGTTTACCAAATCACACAACTGAAATTCCCCAAATATCCCTCACCTTGGGATTTCCCGTCACTTTTGGCCTCACAGGAAACCAAAGTTGAACATTGCATTGTTCGAAAACGTATCCGGACTTGGTTCGGATATTTGACGCTCCGGATAATAAACTTTCGGATAAACGACGTTCTACTGTATTACGAAATAAATTCTACTAAACCCATCCCAAAAACTTAGGCGTGCAGGATACAGATCTGCAAGTGTATTAGACATATAAAATGCCGTAGCTCTGCAACCGATACTTTTTTTATTCTTGTGAGAAAGTGGGAAAATTAGAAACTGAGAAGAGATTAAAGATTAAATTTAAGTTGTTTGCATTAAAATAAATCATTTTACACTTAAAATATGTGAATTTAGAATGCGTGCCTTCCAGTTTGGTTGATACCCTGAGTGAGTCGGAGGATGGAGACCCATTACCTCCCGAAGAGGAATATAGCACTGATTTTTCTGTTGCCTCGAGTCCTCAACTTTTATATCGTAGTGAGCAGAATAACCAAGTTCTACAGGATGTTGCAAAATTCAACCGACGAATTTAGTGGAGTGATGGTAGGCACCATGGGGATGGCAATTAACTATAGAATATGGTATCACAAACCACGTTTAGTCGGAGTAATTCGTAAAAACTGTTATGAAGAATGGTATGAATGAATAGTTGAATGATATGTAAATAAGAGGGGGAATAAGAGGTATGAAATGCATTTATTAGACCTTAAGCATGTTTACAATAGGAACAATGCGTCACAGCTTGACGTCAAAAATGCAACGACGTCATTATCACAGTAATTGTTCGAAATTGCTGTCGTGTAGTTCCCAACACAGCCGACCCTGATGAGCAATCGATGGCATCTGAAGCGACGACAATCCGTGTCATGGGATTCTCCACTGTTGCAACCAGCGTCTCACAACACAAGCAATTTCAGATGGTTCTGTTATTTTCTAAATACTTCTCCACGTCGTACTTACCGTTAACAGCCAACAGAATTATCTCGCTTCTCAATACAATTAAACCAAACACAGGCCATTGTGTTAAAAATTCTCCCATGAAACTGTCTATTCTTGGTACATTCGACCACGCGCTGTGCGTCGGTCTAAAAAAAAAGGAATTCGCTTTCCTTAATACTAAATTCAGTATAGCGCCTCCGCGCTCCAAGAACAAAAGAACTCTCTCCTTCCCTGACCGCCTTGCTCGAAGGTCAATCACCTTCTCCCTAAAAAACAGTATCCCAGCCCCAAAGACGTGCAGAATAGCGCCAACATTCCATAACCTACCACCAACAGTAACCAGACACTACAGTCACAAATAAATATGTAAAGAGATTAAGGTTAGGGGAGTGGGAAGGCCTGGCTACTGGTCCGTCGGATCCAATCCAACTCCTTTGATATGTAGCAGGTGGGTGGTTGCGCACCGCAATCGAAGAATGAGTTGATACACCATTGTGCCTGAACCACACGTCCTGATGTGCAGTCACCGGTTCTCCTTGATGCAACTCAGGGAGTGCAAATATAGGAAAACAAGGTATTTTGCGCCATTGAAGCACTCCGCATTCCTTCGGTCCCTTCCCTTGTCTAGCCCAATGTCCTCCCGACGGCTACTGTTAACGAGATTTTTAAGTGGTTTGCGACCCCATGTTCTATGGCGATTTTTCCCCCATGCTGCCCACTATTACCTCTGACTTTGTCGATCAAATCCGGTGACACCCTGTAGATTTAGGCTATTCTAAAGATGCAACCGAATCGCTGGGTTCAAGGTTATAAAACAAAATCCTGCAATCATTTAAGACGTCAATGATGTGGTACAAGAATCAAGGGAAATAAGTTATTCAGTTTTTCTGCAAAAAGAATAATCTAATTTTTGGAAGGATGTTCAAGGGATCAGAGAACATTTTGAAGTAGTATATCATTCATCTGACTTTCATCTATTCATTTATTGATGTAAAACAATGCAGTCTTTCTGCATAATGGGCATGTGCATATGCATCTCTTTCTATAGGACATTTGATTCCAAGCAAGAAAAATATAATCATTTGGGTCTGATTCTAGTAAAAATCAAATATCAGGTGAAATACTTAAGTGGTTTGTGGAGACATCAAAATTCAAGAATAGCTTAGTTGCCTCCTCGTCTTGTGTATTTCCTTCTGCAGTTATTAATTAAATCTGGAAACAATGGGGAATTGAGGAACTCTCGGAAAATAAAAAAAATCATTCCCGTCTGTATTTTGATTCCAATAAAACTATTATATTTTCTTTTTTTTTTCAATTTCATGAAACTATTTTAATATAATTTTTCAAATTTTATTACCTTTTGGCAAAAAGTTTTAATATTTTAAAAACATCATATCAGAATTAAGTTACGAGAGAGCCTTTTCATTTTAATGAATATACCATATATTAATTTAGAAATAATTATATTTTATGTTAGTATATAAACTTCCCAGTGGCCTTTGAACAATTACATGACAATTTTAAATCTCTTCAGTAGTTTCATATTAAACGGATTAAACCTTACTAAATCAATCATATTGCATTACATGAAGTTATTAAATTTGTGCATTCGTCCTTTAGTACAATTTAAATCATCTAATGAGACGTAAACCCTGAAATGCGATTACTTCACTTCGTTCTCTTTTGAATCCGACTTTAGTTTCCACTCTATTCAGCTTTTAATCTAAAGTGGTTTGACAATGTTTAAACGTTGCTATGTGCCAGATAAATAGCATGTAATTTAAATTGTAGCGCATGGTTAATTTTCCAAGGTAATAGAAAAATAAGCAAATTTTCTATACATAGAACAATAGATATTTAACTTAATAAAACAAATAGAAAGTTTTTTTAAAAAAAATATCTCCAAATAATTTTTAAAAAATATCTATTTCTTTTGTTAAAGTATGAAAGATTTACTTTTAAATTTGAAAAAAAACCTGAGAATTTTAAATGTGTTTCATGAAATATAATTTCAAGAAAACATAATATTGAAATTATTCATATACACTGGTGTTAAAAATTAAAAGAATATTTGGATTTTGTCGATTATCTCTAGAACTATACAGGACAGATTTTAATGTAACTTGGTATGTGTGTACACTCTGATGGCCATACAAAATAGAACTTCCTGAAGTAAGCGTGAAATTTACATCATAATTGACGACGCTGAAATTTAGCATTAAAGCGCAGGCGCACATCACGGGTGTCCGTAACGCTACCTGCAAGAGCTATGTAAGGGGAGAACAGATTGACGAATTGAAGAATGGGAATTTTTTTTTCGTGCAAGGGGTTTTTAAGCTGTTAACCTATGCCCCGTGGAAGACATCGAGTGTCTTTTGACTAAGTTTCTGAATTCGACCCTATAGTACCCTATAGGGATTGCGGATTATCCTTCAGAGAAATCGGTCAACGTGTTGGATGAAACCAAGCAACTGCAATGCGGTTTTGTCATCGATAGATGCAGGACGAAACGACGAGGCAAAACACACCCACCTCGTTGCACCACTGCCTGTGATGACAAGCGGATTTTACGCATATTAGTGATGGATCACACAGCCTCATCACGAACCGTAGCGCAATAGATTTAGTCTATCACACATCATTCGGTGTCCACTCGTACCATTAGACGCCAATTTGCAGCAGAGTGGAAGGTCCGCAATGCGTTCATTGCTTCGTTTATCTTGACTTTTAGCTACAGGCGTTTGCACCGCCAATGATTCGATGAACGGTAGACGTGGGCAATGGATAGAAATGACATGGTGCTAACTGACGAATTCCGCTTCTGCCTACAACATCACGATGGTCGGATTCGAGTTTGGAGACACCGTGGTGATAGGCTGTTGAACTGTTGCGTTGTGCATCGCCACACTAGTTCTGCACACAGGATCATGGTTTGGGGTGGTATTGTATTTCACTACCGCACCCCTCTAGTACGCATTGCCAGAATACTGAACAGCCAAAGTTTCATCTTTGAGGTGTTTGAGCCCGTAGTCCTTCCATACATTCAGCGCTTGCCATCAGCCATATTCCAACAAGACAATGCTCAAACACACGGGGCACGCATTGTTCAAGAGTTTTTCTTCCCCATCAGATGGAATAGCTTTCTTGGTCTGCTTGTTCTTCCGATCTCTCACCAATCGAAAACGTGAGGTTCATGCTTGCACAACGATTAGCTATGAATACACCACTCATGTCTACTCCATGTCAACTATGGCAATATGTCAAAGCCGCATGGACCACTTGATCCCAAGGATTAATCTAAAGCATCTTTGATTCTATGCCGAAGCGTGTGGCAGCGGTTATGTTCAACTATAGTGGCTGCTCACACTAACTAATGATTTTGTCATTATTAACACTTCACAAGAGGCTGTAATTTTAATCGTTTTATCTTTGTACAACATGTTATCTGCCAAATAAATCTCGCTGAGATGTCATTATTAACACTTCATAAGAGGCTGTAATTTTAATCGTTTTATCTTTGTACAACATGTTATCTGCCAAATAAATTTCGCTGAGATATCTTTGGTTCTTTTTGGTGTTGCATTTTGTGTAGCCAGCAGTTTATATAGGACTGATATATATATGATGCAAAGAAATAGCTTTTCAACAGTTAAAATACTCCCACGTGATCGCGTGTAACAATCACCGAAGTTGATAAATATGAAATAGCAGTTACCCATTCCACAGTATTTTTATATGGTAAGAACCAGACGCAGGCTATCTGCCTTTTGATGTTCGAGAAGTCGACCATTGCAATTGTGGAAGTTTGATGGTTAGGGCAGGCAACACTTTGGTAAGTCGCACACACCGATAAGTCTTTACAAAAGGTACTGGGACTGCTGTGAGGTATAGGAATGAGGTCTTGGCGCATTATTTTTCTCTTTCAGTGGTGCAGTTGGCCCTGATGTTATTTTAATGGATGACAACACTAGGCCCATAAAATTCATCTGGTCGGTGAATTTCTGAAAAGTGAGGATATTCGCTAAATGGATTGGCGAGTTAAATTTTCAGACTTTATCCGTATAGTGCGCACCTGGGACTTTAAGGAGAGGGCAATTGCAACTCGTAAACCTATCCGCGAACCATCCAAATGCTGAAAAAAATTGCTGAATTAGTAGGATTAATTGCCACAGGAACTCATAAATTTCCTTATTTCTGGTATAAAATAATGGTGTGAGGCCTGTTTATCTGAAAGATAAGGCTATATCCCAATTAACTAACATTTTTGTTATATTCTGCAACTGCTATTTGATAACTTCTGACTTTTTATAAGTGCTACATGCGATTAAGCTAGTTTATTTTAACTATTGTATGATTATTTATTTTTGTTGCATTATATTAGCCCCATATACGTACCAAATCTTATTAAAATCTGTCCGACAAAACCTAAAAATTCTCTCAATCTTGAACGTAGTATATATATTCTAGTCTCATCTGATTTTTTTATATGTCTAACCCTCTTTAAAAAAAAGCAGAGGAAAAAGCACTAAAAAATTAGATTTCTACATAGAACGAAATATTGTTTCTAGAAAATCGATGGCATACCTTATGAATTTAAAGAGTTATAGCTCAAGAAATATCCAAGACAGGGATAATACTTCGAATAAATTACTTCAAAACATAAGAGAATTATTTAGTTTCATTTCAGGTTTTTCGTAAAAAAATGGGGCGAACGTTATATGGTGAATGTACCTAAAAATTCAAAAATGCGGCTTGAAAGTACAGGTGCGCATTATACGTTGGATTTTATGGTAATAGAGAGAAACCTATTTTAATTAACAATGAGAACATTTAGTATAAGTTTTTATAATCTTTATTGCTCAAACTTTCTTTCAATATTTTACTTATAAGTAATTATTTGCGGAATAAGTTTCGGAAGTGAGTAATATAAATGTTAATAATCATTTTACGATTGTGTGAGTCAACGCTAATAAAGTAATGTTGAATTCATTTTATAGAAGAACCAACTAAACAATCATTTGATCAAGTTAAAATACTTTAGAAACTTTTTATATCTAATTATATCTAATTATCTGATTGGTATAACACCTATATGGTGCCCCACTAAAAAGAGGTACTTGCTCCCGGAGAATGTACTAGCTTTGCAATAGTATGTGGAGTGATCATAAAAAAAGGTTACATGTCGAATAAAGAAATATTTATTAACAATACACAGAAAATACTGAAAGGGAATTGAGGCAACCGTGTCTATCACAATTCAACATAATCACCAAGTCTATTTAGGCATTTATCAGAGCGCAAAACCAACTTGTTTAACTCGTCCTGCTAGAAATCAGGTCCCTGTTTATTGAGCCAAGTATCAGCGGATTTTTTCACAGCACTGTCTTGGAATATCGCAGCACATCAGAAACGATATGCTGCACGCTACCGTAGCTCACTCCCAGCTCTGACGAGATTTCAGGCAGAGTTACCCGTTGATCATTTTTAATGGTATTCTTCAAATTGTGCCGTATTGAAGAACTGGAAGTCTGCTCCCTGCCATACTGCTGTTTTCAACATCCTGTGTGCCTGATTGAGAAGAGTGACACCATTTCGCTACATGTTGTCTGCTCATTGCTTCTTCACCATAAACTTCCATGAGTTGACTGTGAATGTCAGATACGGACACATTCTTTGCCCATAAAAATCGAACTTCGGCTTGCACTTCCAAACGAGACCAATTTCCTAAACGTCTTGCCATTTCAATCATCCTGAACCGTCTGGGAACTTTCAGTACCTACCCTCAAACTAACTGTATGGCAAGTAACATCATTTCTCTCCTCCATGGAGAAACAAAAATTTCTCCACAATATGTAGTTTTCAAATGCTGCGGCTTGTAACCCTTTTTTCTGATCATCCCTTTTTAACCCTCTTAGCGGTTTGAACGTCTTTTTCCGCACGTCTAGAGATGCTTCGAAAACGCACCACACGCCTTTTTCTCACTTCAAGAGAGTGCTTCAAAAGCGGGTAGGCCGTGTTTTTCTGAAATCCTTTCCCCTCTTTTATGGTTTAACACCATGAAAGATAATTAGGGAGGGTTGTAGCGACACAATGGTCACTGACAGGAAGTTTTACAGCTCTCCGGGAACCCTGCGTTTTGACCCTGAAGCAATCGTAAAAAAGTTGGGAAGAATTTCTTTAGACACCTTAGTGAACGTACTATAAGTTATAGTGTTTGTAATTTAGCTTCATTTGAGATATTATTGCGTTTGAATTAAATAAATTCTTTTTGCACTTTTAGCAATTTAACTTTTTTTTTTCAAGTTTTGAAAAATGTTCCAACGTATAAATAAAATATTATATAACTCACTTTTGATTTTATATTAATTTGAAGTTTTAATAAGTTGGGACTGTAATCTGCTATTTTATATAGTTGGACAAATAACTTTTTAAGTATATTCTCTTTGTTTGATTAACTCGTATTATTTTCTTCATCTTAAAATGATGAAAAGGAAAAAGAAGTTTTTAAAATATATAAATCTCTATATAATATCTAGAACTATATTTAATTGCTTCATTTTTCTTCTCTTAACCAATGTTTTCAGTTTTTAAACCATGATTATTTCATTATAAGGTGTCAAAAAAGTTAATAAGAAACCGAACGCTTCAAAATTTAAAACCTTTTAAACTTTCCAACTACTAAAAATGAATAATTTTTAAACTTTTGCATCAAATTATTTGTAAAAAATTCTTACGCTTTCATAAAAATAATAATGAAAAAACTAATTCAGATCCATTATTTATTTATTTTTAATTTTAAAGCCAGGTGTTCAGGGCGCGTATTGTTACAATACACCAAATTATATTTGAATTAAAAAAAAAAATGCTTGAGATTCAGTTTACTTCAGAGAAAACATGAATGAGGGGTTTTTTATACCAATTCATATTTTTAACCTTGAATATTTGAATAAATAGGAATTAAAAATATTCGGATACATTTACAGTTGACATTTACGCATATAAATAAATATAAAGATAAATTTGAAAAAAATTTTTAAACATATTTGTTTATGCAAAATTTCTAAATATTTATTTTTTTAAAGCTAACTGAAGAACAAGTAATTAAAATCTGGATATCTATTATAATTAACATTCAGAAAATATCCAGATTTTCATACAAAACTAGGAATTTTATGTTAGAAATTGTATTTGAAATTTCAGAAAAAAATATTTATGTATCGTGCACATACTCAGTTAAAAATTATTTAAAATAAGTACTAACAATTCTTCGAATAAAATATTAAATTAAAATTTTAACATAAGAATCTTAAGCATTTTAATGCATTTCGTAAATTTCATACAATTCGGTTAAAACTGTATGTTAAGAGCAAAAATTATGCTGAAAAATTTGATGAATATACAATAAATTTTTAAGTAGAAGCACTACTGAGAAGCTAAAACACAGGAATAAAAAATTATGATCATATCTACAAGAGTTTTTGAACTATCTATTTTAAAATTCAGAAAATCTCTGCGTTAAGTTATACTTAATATTAATTAAAAAGTCAACATAAATGTAATGTAATGTTTGAAGACGCATTCATATACTATTAAAAAAATTATAAAGGGCATTGTTGCGAATGTTAAGAATTTCATATAATTTTAAATTCAGATTTTAACAGATTGACGTAGAAGAAAAAAACGAACATCTAACATACAGGATGCAGTTTGCAATACATAACCTTGATAAACAGAAGACGGCATTTTCACTTGCTAGAGCAGAGCTGGTTTAGGTAGGGGTGAGCTGGGCAAAAAGTGAGGGCCCAGCGGTTTTGACGGGTGCCGCACAAGAAATTGCAGTTTTCAGGAAAAATTATAATAATTACAAATACAAAAATAAGTCTTGCAGTTTTTTCATACATTTTTATTAACATGAATTGGGGAATTGATTTCCAATATACTTTGTTGTGTTTCACAATATTTAAGCCCCTCAGGGGGCTCACCTTCTTTAGGTGAGTACGGGTGTCACAACCCCGAGGTGCCCTAGTGATCTTTTCCTTTTCCCACGGGGTTTACTGTCTTTGGCAAACATGGGCTTCACGAACCCGGGGTACCCTAGTGATCCTTCTCTATTTTCGACCCTCTTTCTTGTCATTCAATTCATTCTTTCTTTCTCTCTTCCCGTCTAGACCACAGATATTAAAACAAATGTTTGGCGCAGTATAGCCGAAATCGGCTCTTGCGCCAATAAACCCCAAAATCACTCACTCACTCACAATATTTAAGGTAACAAACCATAGTTCTTCAGATATATTTGTTCTACTTTTCATAAGCCGTACTCCTATTAAAACTTGTGCTTCCGAAATACACCTTTTGTAATCTTAAGAAATTATATAAACTATAACGGTTAATTTTGTAAATTATTAAATGTTCCTATTTAGCCATTTCCGTCCAAACAGTTCAAATGAAAAAAATATTCGGATTCACCCATTCATTAGGAAATTGTATGATTCCAGCAGTAAGTTTTATTTTTTACCGAATAGGATTGCGTCACTTTGGGGATACCTCTAACAGAAACGTTTATATGCTATCGATTGCAAATTAAACATTTTCCCTTCAATTGTGTTTATTTCAGGAGGATCTTTGATTTATTTTATTCATGCAATACAAGATTTAAATAAATTACTTTTTCTTGTCAAACGTATTTGCTTAATAATATATATATTTGCGTATTATATTAAAATTTGAACTACCCAAAATTATATGTTTTTGTTCCTCTAAAAACTCTTAGTATTTTACAAATGGTCTTACAATCCGTGTACGGTTTATATGTTCTAAAATGAAAAATATATTTTTATAACTGAATTTTTGTGCCTCGTTTATAAAAATAAAATATTGCTTTGGGCTATAGCTTATAAACGTACTTAAATAAGTGGAGGAACAGTATTTTCACATAATATGAATATTTTTGACTGGAGTAAGTCAGATATTTATATTTCAGTTCCTTTACAATTTGAATAAAAGTTGTAAGCAATTTTATGAAGAGGATATTGAGTATAGGCTATTAAAAGTATTGGCTATTTAAAAGTAAAATGTTTATTTTGATACCCCACAGCTCACATTCTAAAATAAGACTCATTTACAATCATATGATCAGCTTTGGTGATATTTAAATTTTCAAAAATACTCTACATGTACGAAAACATTCTTTCAAAACCATACATCACATCTCATTCTCTGTCTTCTCCACAGCAAGCATTATTTTTTTATACTCAAAAAATTGAATACAGCATTTCCGAATGTTATTTTTTTTTAAAAAAATTAATATGAATACACTGCGGAATTGTCGGTTAGCTTCACTGAGCAAAATTGTTTTAAGTGTACTGTTTTGAAAGACAAAATTAATTGGGAGAAGTTTTTTTCTCATTAGAATTTGTAATGATTGAATTGTGTGAAAGTTGTATTTATTGGTGAATTTTCCGTTTAACACTAAAGAAACAGAAAAATAAAAAATTAAATTTTAATAGAAAATGGTTAGAAATACTTTTACCATTTTGAAGAAAAATATATTCCCATTAAAATAAAAATAAAAAATTTGCTTTTTGTTCCGTCACAAATGCCTATGTAAAGAAGGTATTTTTGCTTAGTACAAGTTGTTTGACTATGAAATAAAATTTGGATTTTTTCCGAAAAATTAATTTAACATAAAAACATCTCATTTATAGGATTAAAATATATATAAATTAAAAGTATTGAAATCCCTCTTTATGTTACTTTAAATTTAAAATATAATTGAATAGAGGAAGATTGATTTCATTTCATAAACATAATCGTCGTATGTAACGATACTTCATTTATCCTCTTTTTGTTTAAAAAGAGAGAGAGATGGTCACTTTTACTCTTTTTTACATAGTTACTTTTTAAAAAACATTACGATGTATTTGTGTTTTCTTAGTCTCATATTCCACAATAAATACAAGGTACTTTTTCCTGGCTCAAATCGTTAGTCCAAAATAGTTTATTTTTCTTAAATTAATTTTTTAAAATTTTGTTTTGTTTAAAATAAACAAGTATTTTTTTTTTTTTCAACTTTTGTAACAAGTTTCTTTCTTTCGAGTTTTTTTTTTAACTCTTCACTTTTATTGTGACTTAACCGATCAAACAACCCCGTGGACCCGCTTTTTCCACCCAAAATTCGCACAAGGCAACGTCACAGCTGTGGACGAGTTTTCTCCCGGTTTTAAAGCAACAAAGAGGCCGAACTGAGTAATAAAATCTTCCCCTGTAGACCTCCCGCTAACTTTAAAGGGGAAAGGGATTAAATGTGTTGCACTTTCGAAGGAATTCTCAAAAAAGAAGTAAACGCTTTCGGAATGATTTTTCAGGACAAGGATGAACACTCAGAGGGTTAAATATCAATCTGCAGCCATGTTAAAAAAAAAATTAAAATTTTATTTGTTCTCTTCTTACAAATCAACATTTTTAATTCTACCATAAAAACAACCGAACAACAAATAAAAACTGCTATATTTACATTCAACTTAAATGTATGCGCGTTTTAAATTTCTTTAAAAGACCAGATTTATACATTATGAACTAAGCGCCTAAAACGAAGCAACTAACTCTAATCCTTACCAAAGGTAAAGTCTAAAATATCCACTCGTACTTATTCACAGACAGAAACGGATGCGAAATTCGGCAACCGGAACCGTTTTCTTTTCAGAAAACAGCGCATTAACATAACAGAGGAAATTCACATCCTCTTTATGCTGCCAACAGCCAGAATCTAATACAAAGTGCGCGCGATCTCTCTTATTGAAATATATGTTTTGCCTTTCATCCATTTCAGTGGAGAGGTTCCTGCTTTATTACCTGGAGAAAACACTTTAATGCTCTCCTAGAATATAAAACGTTCATCTAGCGAGAAAATATCAAGATACATATCTGGAAGGCGAAACGGTATTAAATTTTAAGCCTTTAACGGTGTAATTGTACATCAAATTTGGTGTGGAGATGTTTTCTGGAAGTTTTATCTCTCTTTTGAAATGAAAGGGATGAATAGTGCTTCTTTGTAAATAGAATTTCCTGCCTTTTTTGAAAGAGCTCTGTAAATTCGCTATCAATCTCTGAAATGTAAAATAAGAATCAGATTTTTGTACTTGTGTTGGTTTTAAGTGTATTTCATATAAAAAGAGTATTTTTTTATACATTTAAAAGGACAGAATCTTATTTTATATGTAAACGTCATAGTTCAATGTTTATTTTTCTTTGAAATTTCTGGTATATTTTATAAACAGCTCTTCTAAGTTTTTCTCTGCTACATTTCTCAAAACGAATTGTAATGTTATAATAAAAACATTACATAAAGAGGAAAAAATATTTAACAAAAATGTACAGTAAGTTACAATGAAATACTTACATCAATGTTTCTCAAACTGTAGGGTGTGTTCCCTAAGATAACCCTAAAAAGGGAGTGAGCATATCGAAAAGTTGAAAATAAAAGCTATTTAAAAAATTATTAATTTATTGGAATGCAAACATAATATATTCTCATAATAAAAAATATAATACACATTTACTCTGGTATACTTAACTTATATATAAATGCATTAGTACGGCACAATATATTTGATACTTCAATGATTTGATTTTTCAATGGGCTTATCATATGCAAAATTGTACGCAAAATGTAATACTTATCTTGATAATTTGTACGGTTTATAATTAAGTTTGTATTGTAGCTTTAGAGTCAAAGCATTATACATTACTACTGCGATACAATTGTTATTGTATGGAGGGAGATGAGATGAAAATTATGATTCGAAATTGGGTCGCGAATATCAAAAGTTTGAGAAGCACTGACTTAAACTATTACTTTTCTCTTTAACAAACATTTATAATTATTTAAAACTTAATTCATGTTTAAGGCTGTCTTTGCGCATAACGTCAAAAACATGAGCGAGAGTTCAAAAGATTTTTAGATGAAAAGTATTCCAACATAAAAATTTATTCCGGCTTCGTTGTACTATTGAAGGTAGCATATTTTATCATACTCATTGTTTATCTCTCAGTTCTCATAATTTCTGATAACCTATTTCTATCCTATACGGCAATGCTAAATGAGTTATCACTTTACGCATTAAAATAACACATCACTCAATAAGTACCAGGCCTAACAAATAAAACAACAACTTTTCTGCAAAATTGATCTTTATTTATCAAGATACTCCCCTTCAAGAGTAATACAGGCAGCCCAGTGCTCTTCTAACTCTTTAATACCTTTTCCGTAGAACGATCTGTCTTTGTTCTCAAAATAGGCTCCTATTTCGGTATGCACTTTTTCTTTTTTTCCAAACCTCTTTCCCTGAAGCATTATTTTAGGATCTGCAAACAGCCAGTAGTCACTGAGGGCCAGATCTGGACTTTACGGTTGGTGGGAATGTAATTAGAAGCGCAATTCGATCAATTTGACCATCGTTCTCATGGTGAAACAGTACTTTTTCTTTTCCATTTGAGGACGTTTTTTCTTTATTTTTTCATTCAGTTGATCCAATAACGCCATGTAATATTCTTTATTAATTGTTTTGCCTTACTCAAGGTAGTCAAAAAACAAAATCAAATGAGCATTCCAAAATACGGATGTCATAACCTTGCTAGCTGACGTTTGATTTTTTTGGATGCCTTTCACTGGCTTGTATCCACTCAGCTACATTCTGATGGGTAGTTACGTAATAATAAGCCATAACTTTTGGATACTTTAAGCCCGAACACCCTGTATATTAATAAAGTTTACGACCATTAAAGGATTAATGCATTTCTGAAGAAGACATATTACTCAGTTTTTAGCATGTGTATTTATCTGGTTTGCACGTACACCGTACAGATTACCGAAAGTTAGCTACAAACGTTAGGCAGTTCGGCCACTTATATTTTTTTCTTACTATCATTGATATGAACATATTTTTGTCCCTTGTAGTGAGATTATTAGTGCAAATGTTTTTTAAGAGGTGCAATTTGTCCATGATTCTCAAATACATCTTATCCGGAATCTTCTTTGTGGTGTAGGCGGGAACTTTTCATTGAAGACAGGAATTTAGATCCTTGAAAATATTCGATAAAGAACAGGGTGACAAGGCAATGTGCACTGTGTTGCTTGAGAAGAAATGAAAATGGAAATACAATCCTAATAAGCCAATATTATTTTTGTCACCATTGCGATGAAAGACTGAGTATCACAGCATTCTTTAAATTGTATGTGTGCATATACATGCACACACACATAAAATCCTCAAATATTTGAAAAAAATATACGAATATGCAATATTTTTGAAAGTATGAGGGCAATTCTTTTAAGATACTCGTATATGAAATATTCTTCATATGCTTAGTGTATTTATAAAAAGCAATATATACTGATGCCAGCATGGGTGACGGTGATATTTCTGGAAGCGACGTACACATTAAGACACATGATGGTACATTTTACATTAAGTTTAGGAATAATAACTGCTGTTCAGTTTTTAGTTCTGAACGTTTGCAATATATAAAGGATTGCAATATATCGAAACTGCTTCTGACCTTATCTTCAGGGACATTTGGATTTTGACTGACAGTCGCGCTTTTATACAGCACCTTTCTCGTTGAACAACTGTTGGGGATATGATAAGCAAAAATATTCTGGATATTGTGGTTCGATTTTCTTCTAGACACTCTATATACTTTCAATGGGCCCGTTGCCATATTGGATTGGATGGAAACGAGATAGCCGATAGTTTGGTCAAGTCTGCCACTGCTGACACCTTTCGGGGTGACACTTATCTTTTGCAGAACTCTCCTCTATTTAAAGGAAAGAATTAAATGCACTTTGACCCCCTGCTCACCATTGGTATTTTGGGAAAAGACCTCGTTTGTGTCACCCACTTAATATTCCTAGAAATCAGCAAAAGGTTCTATCATGCTTCTTAGAGGCCGTATCATATCTCTTACTTTTCAACAGAAGCGGAAAATCTTTCCACTGTGTCCTAGATTCAAGACTGATCAGGCTTCTTCCAGTCATATTCTTAATTGCTTGAATTTTAATAATTGACGAGGATTTTGGAAATTCTAATTCATTTTTGGATTTTTTTTTTTTTTTTGCGATTTTTGGTTTTATGGTGATGATGTATATAAAAAACCTACACCACCTGGGATAAGATGCAACAACTGCAATATAAAAAGCAAACATTTAAGGGTTTCTGTGTTTGACAATAATAAAATAAAAAATAGTGTAAAACCTTTAAAATTGAAAAAGAAAAAAAAATTTCCATTTTCGCATTCCGTTAGGTATATACTTAGTTATATACAATAAAAAATGTGGCTTATTTTCTTAACATTTTCGTCATAAAAAACTGATTGCTTAAAAGGTTAAATGTATAAAAGAAACTACAAACTTTTCCCAATCCATATTTTTTGAATTCCATAACATTCGATGTAGCTCTAATTTTTTAGATTAAGAATGCATACATTTTCAATTGCTTTCATGCCTTTAATCCAAATAAAAACTTGTCATTCCTATAATTCCATCAACTATGAAAGAGAAACTAAAGTTTTAGCAATGATCTATTTCCTTTGGAATCATAGCATTCTTATCATAGTTAGATGAACGAGCCAACAATGTCAGCTTCAATAATGTTTGATTCAGCTTAGAAGTAACGTATCTACGCCGAGATTTCGGAGTAAGATTGCAATATTTATTTCATTGGCAATATGGTTCAATTTCTTTTCCTTCGAATGCTACACCGGAACAAGACTGAACCAATATAGCTCAAAAATTTAGTTTGAACTCTTTCTTGTAATTGATAAAAACAATCAACAAATAATGATCCTAAAATATTATATCAAAAATCCCAAAATCATTAAAAGATGAAAAGAGTTCAAATGAATTAATACATAAAAAATAAATTTAAACATGTTTGAATTTTTAAAAAAAATTATAGTTGTTATTCTAAATTTTAATACCTGAAGTATATTCCAAATGTTTCATCAATTTTACAAAATAACATAGTTACGTTTGGATGCCATTGAATTTTTTTAGTGAAATAGACATTAAAAATATATGAAATAGAAGATTGATTCTGCTTCGAGAAAAATTTGCGCCGGTCTGCTGGATAAACGGAGGGCAACGGGTGACTTGCCTTACAACATAAACGTCGTAGTATCCGATCTTGGTTATTTTCCCAAGTGAAACTCCATGATTGTGTAATAACCTCGTTGAGTTTATTGGTGTTTGGGGGTTCGAGTAAAGATCAGCCATAATCAGTTCAAATTTCGATTTATTATTTCTCTAACTTAAATCGAACAACTCAGGGTCGGAAATGGACAATACTATTAATTATAAGAGCAATCCCATGGCAAAAAGGATACTTTACATTTGAGTATAATCTATTTCACTTAATATAGGTAACATTTTGGACTTCTATGGTATATTTCATCTTAATTCCTTTATTTGCTCTTCGACCTCTGGCCGTTATTATTTATCTCAATATTATTCCTTTTTCACCACTTAGTAATAACTGACCATCCAGAAACTACTCGTCGACTAACTATCGACTGGCTCTCGACTAACTCTCAACTAACTTCGCGTATCTAAAAGTCAATGCTTAAATAGAACCCCTCATTTGCATGAATCAAGTCTTCTTCTTTCACAGAAAGTTATTAATAGAGCAACACTTAAAAATAAATAAATTTACCCCAAGATGATTAGTTACAGGTTCATGGATTGACGCGTTACAACTGTTGAGACGTCACTAGTTTCCTAACAGGAAAAGGGTCCTTTGGTCGAGACTACCGCAGTGCCTAGTGCTGAACGATGGTTATTTTTAACTACTGCTATAAGCAGGCTAGCAAGCTATCTCCTTTTCTTTGCCGTGTTTCTTGGTAACCTGGAAATATGTTCTCCGGGTTAATTTCATTTGTATAAAATTTATTGCAATTTCAGCTCTCTCTCTCTTTGTCTCTGCGTTATTTAAAACTTGTAGTTTAGTTTGGAAAATTTATAAATTTTTTTTTCTTACATTCAGTTCCAATAATCTTTCTTTTAGTACTTACAAATGCAAGCAGTACTACTAAAAGTTTCTTACAAAATTATGTAGTTCCTTACAAATCAAAATAGCATATGATACACGTCGAAACTTGTTCTTACCCTTGATAATGTACTATAATTAAAAAATAATATTTGCAAATTTATTTCGTATTTATAATTAAGGGAACAAGGACATGCTCGAAAGTGCAAGATGCCAAAATTAAGACCCTATCTCTATGAGACATATCTCTTTTAAAATTTCCAATAGAGCTTAGATATTTTATTTTCTTAATAAAGATAATTCATTTATTCTGTAGAACTACAAAAATAACTTTTTAGTTCAAAAGTTTTTTTTTCCTACTTAATTTAATTAATACATAATTTATGAGAACTCATAGTACATACTTATGTTTAGGTACCATTTTTTAAAAAAGTATCTTTTTTTTTATGCAAAATATTTTTACACATGTATAAAACAATACACAAAAGACAGTGAACCTATTTTTTTAGTGAAAATTTAGTATAGTTTCTTTAAAACAATTATGAAACTTTGAAATTTAGAAAATTTCTATTTTTCTGCTTTTTTTATGCATAAAACCATTTTTAAAAAATTAGGCACTATTTCAATAGAAAAAAAATTAGGTTCACTATATGCATAGACATCTTGTATAGAAGTATAAAAAATTTGGAATCTTATATGGAATAGTGTTTTTTTTAAATTTACCTAAATGCAAACAAATATGCTTTTGAGAAAAAGTGAAAAAACTTAAAAAAATAATGTTTTCACATATTATACACTTGATTAGTATTTGCTTGCCTATTTTTATATTCCTAATAATAATGCTTAATCATTTTCTAGTTACAAAAAGTAATTTTAACTTCATATGTTTTCCCCCTTTCTTTTCCCTTCATGAACATAATTTTCGAGATACATATTTTCATGCAGGTACCACTTCTTACAAAAATATTTCTTGAATATACAAAAAATTGTACACATATATACAAAGCAACATATTAAACGTAATGAACCAGTTTTTTAATGAATTGACTGCATAATTTCTTTGAAATAATCATAAAACCTTAAAATTCTAAAAATCCTAATTTTCGAGATCTTGTAATACATATTATGCCACGGAATAGTGGAGTTGTTCATTCAAATGAAAAAAAAAATTCAAAAGTTTAAATAGATCAAACATAGGGAAAACTACCCATTTAAAATATGTCAAAAGGGGCGTGGTCATTAGTTTACATTTTTATTTTTCATATTTTAGGGCTAGTTTATCAACATATAAGCATTATATATCCTTAGGTTCAGAAAAATATGCACTATTTCTTAGAACTAAAATTGAAAAATCAATTTTTTGAAAGTATATGATGTCCTGTTTCCTTTAAAAAGTTAGAGTGCCTAATGAAACACCTATAAAAGAAGCAGTAAATTACTAAGGAACTTTCCCAATGATTTCTTAAGAATGTTTTAATGATTTACTTTTTTATTAATGAGTATTATGAATTGAGTAATCAATTAAATGGAACAACTTTAATATCATGTACTGATAAAAACAGTTAAAAAATCCACATTTTTGAAAAATGTTTTCATAATGAATTGAAAATTCAGTTTTGCTTAATGAACTAAATTCTAAACTAACTGTTATGAACAATATGCAGAACGACTCAATTAAAATTATCTCCAAGGAAAACGTTTATACTGTTTGTTCAGTATTACGGAAACACATCAAAGTGATAGGCCTCATTCCTGATAAACATATTATATTTAGCCGAATGCAATTAATATTTCCAACAAAAAATTTGTATTAAAAATAATTAATTTTCAAAGGAAATTGGTAACTTTCAATTATTTAGTACATTTTTATCTTAGATATGAATAACAATATCAATTTCTATGCAAAAAGCAACAATAAATATACATGTTCTGTGTTCAGTGTTTTTGTAACAATTACTAATGTGATTTACTTAAAATTTATTAAGTCGCATAGAACACAAAGCCTATATAATACTTAAATTTCATAAAACTACTTTTTTAGCTTCGAATATACATGGAGAAGTTTGGCGTTGAAGAAATATGTATTTAAATATACAAGTTTGGGAGTGGAATACCAATACATGGAAAGCAAATTTGTTAAAAAATAAAAAGTTGACTGTTTCCTTAAAGTTGAAAGAATAAATGTAAGCAAATAACACATATATATCTTTCAAATTGCAACTGACACAATGAAGTCACACGAAATAAAAAAAGAAATTGATTTTCATTCGATAAATTGAAGTAACTTAAAAAAGGAATTGAAATTCTACTCTGAAGATTTTTTATCCTTTTTTTCAACCCCAGGGTATTTCATCACATGGTCGTGGCACCAAACTGCACCAAAAAATATTAAAGCATCTAGCTCCCTAAAGCTACTCAATCTCTTACGCTATTTATTGGCTCTTTTTTTTCTCGTTTTACATTGTTTTGTGTATAAAGATCCTTTTAAAATTTACTTTTTTACACCGTTTAGAAGATGGTATTATACAGTCGAAAAGGTAAAAAGAAATATATTCACTAAAATTACCTTTTTTAAGTGTATCATAGGTATATTTCTTTCCTCTGTCACTCCTCTCTTTCTATTTTTCTTTGTTTTTCACTCTTTCCATTTCCTTTCTCTTTCTCCCTCTTTTTCTCTTTCTCTCTGGCTTTCACTCTTTATTTCTATCTCCCTTTCTTTCCTCTTTCTTTCTTTCGTTCTCTTTCTTCCGCTCTCTCTCTCTTTCTCTCTCTCTTTTTCTTCCCCTCTCTCTCTCTTTCTCTCTTTTTTCTTTCTCTCTCTCTGTTTCTCTCTTTCTTTCGCTCTCTGTTTTTTCTCTTTTTACGTATCTCTTTCATTCTCTTTTTACCTCTCATTTTCTTTTTCTTTCTTTTTTTAACTCTCTCTTTCTTTCTATTCCTCGTTCTATCTCTCTTTTTTCTCTATTTTCTCTCGCTCTCACTCTTTATTTCTCTTTTTTTTCTCTCGCCTTTCACTCTTTATTTCTCTCTATCTCCCTTACTTTCTACCTCCTTCTCTCTTTCGTTCTCTTTCTCTGACTCTCTTCTCTCTAACACTCTCTCTCTTTCTTTTTCTCTTTTTATACGTCTTTCTTTCTCTTTTTCTTCCTTTCTCTATTCCTGATTCTCTCTTTCGCTCTCTTTCTCTGGTTCTGTCTTTCTCCCTCTGTTTTTCTCTATCTTCTTATATCTTTCTCTTTTTATCTCTTTCTTTTTTTATCTCTCTCTTTCTTTCTCCTTTTATATCTTTCCTTTTAACCTTTCTCTTTCGTTCTTTATCGTCCTCTTTTACCTCTTTCTTTTTTTTCCTTCTCTTTCATTCTCTCTCTCACTTTCTGTCTGAACAATCTCTTTTCTTGCTTTCTATGTTGGGTTCTCTCTCATTCTCTCTTCCTCTTTGACACTCTCTCTTATTATCACTCTTTCTCTTTGACTCTTTCTCTTCTCTTATCTCTCTTCCTCTCTCTCTCTCTTTAATTCATTCTGTATATCTCTTCCTTTCTCTCCTTATCTCTTTCTCTGACTGTGTCTCTTTCTCGTTATCTGTTTTTTTCTCTCTGACTCTACATCAATTATAATGTAGGTATATATAAGATTGTAAGAATTGAAAGGAAAAAAAGAACAGACAATATCAGGAAATAATTACAATATTTTCTATTTGCAATCATCAGAAAAAGAATTCCTTCATTTATTTCAATGTTGAATAAACCTAAGTATATATGACCACAGTGTACATTTTATTATACATTTTGAGCTGAGAAAACACAGTATAGTCTTTATCATGTGAGTATGACGTCCACATGAACTTTGAACTGATTCGTTAAAAACATCTGATTGCAGTTATCATGTGACAATGACGTCAGGTTAATTTAGTCCACTAAAATGGCTCACATCTAAATAGAGAATCCTAATATAATAATATAATATTTTGTTCCACTCATTGCCTTTATTTAGAAACACAAATTAACTCTTTTCAAACATATATATATATGGAAGAAATTTATATAAAATATAGAACATAACAGGAAATACTTAATAAAAAAAATGAAGATCAAATCTAATGAAATACAAATAAGAACCTAGCTAGTCAAAACGCAATTTCGGACTTAGGACCGAATAAGTGGGGTTAAACTAGTTTGAAGGCGCCAACCTTTCCCCTTTGCAACTCGGTAGGAAAGACCAAAATAAAATAAATAGAAATTTAAAGTATAAAATTTCTAAGTTTAAAAATTCAAAGTATAAAAAATCTCATAGAAATATGAAAGAACAACCGACTACTATTAAGCAAATATATATATATATATATATATATTATATATATTATATATAGATATGTATATATTAATTTTAAATTTTTAAATGAAAAGTTTTTTTTTAATTTTAAATTTTTAAATTTTAAATTTTTGAAAATTTGGATATTTCTAGATTAGTTCACCAAGTTGCAGTAGGGGGAAGGTTGGCGCCATCAAACTAGTTTAACCCCACTTATCGGTCCTAAGTCCGAGGTTGCACTTGGATATTTTATAAATTTTATCTTATACAATTTTAATTTTGCTTGAAAACGTTGATCTTCATTATTTTTATTCGCCATTGATATTTTGAAATGGGATGTCGTACTCTAGGATTAATATGATTTCGAATATTTGCTTTATTATATTTGTGTGTGATTTATTTTAAATATATTTAAATATATATATATTAGCATTTTAGGAAAAAACCGTTCTTTTATTTTTCATAAAAAATTCACAGCATATCAGCATCTTAGAAAAAACCCTTAAAACTATTTTTTATATATTTGCTCAGAAATATTTTTAGTTTCCAATTTTCTCTTTTTAAAAAAATATAAAATATTAACGAACAATCATCAGGAACATGCAACTATTTTTACTCAACTCTCCATTCGCTCCAACCCGACAAAAATCGAACACTTCAAGCTGTCTTTAAAGCTGGATTTAATTTGGATCTGAGATTGGAATAATCCCTGACAGTCTGTCAGGGACATGTCACAATTGGTATAAAAGTTTTCTTAAGCCACTCCTTTCTTCAGTGAGAAGCAAAGCATAGCTGAAAGCAAAGTGGGAAATAGAAATACGCCAAACCGAAGCTAATGTATGCTGTTGGCATGATAAATAAGCTGCAAGAAGTCTGGCAGAAGGAGTCGACTCGATGGTAAAGTTGAAGTCTTGTCTCTGTGATTAAGATTGAAGAGATGGGGCACACAAACTTTTTGTTTCTGTTGTTATTGACGTTTAGAGAGCTAGGGAGAGATGTTTTACTGTTCTGTTTATTCTGCTACATTTCTAAGCATGCTTGTATAAGTAGAGATCATATAATTTTGTATGAAGATACGGTCACACAAAGGGAGAAAATATGTAACCTGACAATGTATTTAAATGATTGTTCACGAGATTTATTTACTTTGTAGTTCAATTTTTCCCACCAAGTTATTCTACATCTGCGATATCTTAACTGACGGCTTGTGAAAATTTTTGAATTCAACTTTGAAAAACAGCGTTAATTGGTATGGCAAAGCTAATTAATTACAATCAATATGGAATAATTACACATAAAATTAACCATGTTTCCAAATAAGCATTTTAATAATTTTTCTTTTCAATATAGACTATTTTGCACATTCTCAAGCTAAACTTGAGATCCAAAAAGAAAAGAAAACAATTTGTATATTAAAAAAAATTGTAACACACACCAACCGCTGCTCTGAGTAATCTGATAAATTCTGACAAATTTTTATTAATGAACTAAATCTGCGATTCTTAAAATTTCGCTCACTTTTATGCATCAGCCTGATTTCGCGGATCTCCAAAATTTTGAACACTTTCCCCAGACTCCCAACACATGTTTGAATTATTTACATGTACCTCAATAGTTCAAAGACTTCATCTGCTAATTAGACAGACTTCTTTAACACTAATTATTTTGCTTTACGAAAACACTGAACATCTTATTATATATGCATTAAAATAATTACAAAATACTAATTTCAAATAAATAAATAATGTAAGTGTAATTCCAGTAAGAAATAATATTGGATGAAAGTAATTATCGTATTGTCGCACTATGTGAATTCAGTTCTAAATATATGTACATGTGTTACAACTATATATTTTCTTTGAAAGTATTACTTTTTATAGAAATGTATATGTAGTTGCAAACATTAAAAAAAACTAAATTTATATTCTTGATCGAAATACATGTTCTAGTAAATATTTTTACTGGAGACAATTTAGTAATTTAGTCTAGGACAGTTTAACTTTAAATTTTTCCAATAGGTCTTTCTGTAAAAAATGTGAAAATATTAACATTAGATTAAAAAAAAACCTTTGTGGACTTCCAAGAAAGTCACTGCGCACCCCAGCGGGTACACGGACCATTCTTTGAAGACCACTGGACTAAGTGCTTGTGATGTCATAGTCACATGATAACTTGAATAACGTGTTATCAGCGAGTTAGTTCATACATTCATGTGAAGTAATATTCATATATTTCTAGCCAATCATTTTGTATTACTCTTTGTTGCCACCTTTTGCTTTTTATAGCAACTTTCTTCAAAAAAGAAAGTTTTTTCAGCAATAATGATACGCAAAGGTAAAAAGAATGAGCTTAATTTCAAAGTACATGCATAGCAAATTTTATTTAATTCTGAAAAACATTTTTAAGAAACTTAATTCTTGAATATTTTATTAAATTGGAAATTTTATTCGTATTTTACAAGAACATATTGTGTGTGTCCATATGTCATTCGATTTCATTGAAGAACACACACGTGATTGTATTGGTCATGTGACCTTCATCAATTTAGTTCATTACACATGTGATAACTTGAAATAGGTTGCCATAACTAGTAAAAATTTTGGCCATTTATCTTTGTCAATATATCTTTGGCGGTACATTTCTAGGGTTAATGCATAAATATTAAATCTCAATTGCATGAAACAACAGATATAATGATACATAAAAGTTAATATTCTGTTATATGTCTACGAAAAAGATTTTAAAAATCGCGTCACTCCGGGTTCACATAGGTCGAGGAATTACTGTATAAGAGTGTACATATAGTACCTAAAAAAATATAACTTTCTCATTCAGTTTTCTAACTAAAAATGCACTTTATACAGAATGGTCTCATCTCAGCCAATAGGGAAATCTAAAAGCAGCTATAAAATCTATTAAAACCGATTCTTCTTTACTACAATTGAATAGCATACAGCCTACTTCACTTCATCAGTCTGATTTCTCTTCTCTTCAGGCAACTTCCTTTCTCTCATTAAAAAACTAATTTTACTTCAGAAACTAATGTTTAAAATGTTGAAAATGATCAGGAAAACAAATGTGAAAACTTCCTGATGTGTACTATGAATTAAAACTAAATTTGATGTTGCAAAAAAATAATTTAAACTTATTTCAAGATTTATGTTTTAGTTTTAATGGTTTTTAAATAACTCGTAATCATGAGGATTCCGTAATCGTAATCATGATTATAAGCATGCAAAATTAAAAATTCCTGTTATGAAATCTATAAAATATCTTTCTATTAAAATATTTATATATTGTGAAAAACCTTTATTTGAATGTAAAACAAAATCTATCGAAAATCAAAGAACATCGTTTATGAAATATTTGTCTCTGAAAGCTACTGTATAGTTCGCTAACTTAAAGCAAGGGAAACCCTAAACTGTTTATCTCTCAGAACAGGAACCCACCTGTCAAAGGTACTTCAAATATCATCTTATGGAACAACCATTCGTCTGGCTTCTATGAAAGGTCTAAAATGCATCTTCTTTTTAAACATCAACCACAGAGGAGAAAAAACAATACAAATATGTTAAAATATTCCAGTATATTTCTTCAGCTTTGCCTGTTTTTTCCATTTTCCTCTATTCATGTTTCAAAATTTTGAAATCCTTTGTCAAGAGTTCTTATGTATTTTCAAAGTACTACAACATTTTAAGTTTAAAAATCTTTTTTCTTTTGTTTTGTTTGATTTGAGTTGAGCATAATTTTTGAAATCTCATAATACATATTTATGTTTATGTACCATTTGTTTTATAAAAGTATCTCTTAAATATGTGAAATATTTTTGCACATATATAAAACAATACATAAAATACTGTGAACCAATTTTTTTTGGTCAAATATCAGTATAGTTTCTTTAAAAAAATTATATAACTTTGCAATTTTGATACTTTTTATTTGTTTCCCCCTTTTCCATACATAAAACAATTTTTTTTCTTTTGAAAAAGTATGTACTGCTTAGACTAAAAGAAATTAGGTTCATTATATTCACAGGTATCCTGTATAGAAGTATAAAAAATTTGGAACTAAAAAGTGTAATAGTTTTTTAAAAAGTGTACCTAAAGCAAAAAAATTATGCTTTGGAGAAAAAGTTAAAACACTTCAGAAGTAGCAATGTTTTTATGTATTACACACTTGATTAATATTTTCCTGCCTGTTTTTATATACCTCACAATAATACTTTAGACATTCTCATGAATTACAAAAGTAATTTAAAATTTAAAATTTTTTCCCCTTTGTTATAGCTGAGCATGAACATAATTTTATCAAAAATATGTTCATTTGGTTGCCATTTTTTGTAAAAATATTTATTGAATACACAAAATATTTTACATACATATATAAAATAATGAACAAAATATAGCCAAATTGTTTTGTGATAAAATAATTGTATGGTTCTCTGAAGAAAAACCATAAAACTTTAAAATTTTGAAAATCTCAATTTTTTCCCCTTTTTTCTCTTATAAAACAAGTTTTTCAAAACAAAAAAATTAATTAAACATTAAAGAGAGAAAAATATTATGGTTCGTTTCTAGTAAAAACAAAATAATGGTTTACATACATTAAAGACATGAGGAACTGTGTCTATTAAAATGTTTCAAAGGAAGTGTAGCCGTTTGTTCACAATTTATCAGTTTTGTTTTTCATGTTTCCAATACAATAGTGTTTATTTTTAGATTAACCAGAACTAATTTATTTAACCAGAACTAATTTTTTAAAAATATTATATTGTAACGTAAATCGGGGTTCGGAGACTATGCAATTAGTCACAAAGAGCAAGATAGTTCTTCAGGAGCTGCGGAAATTTATTGTCAAAAAACAATTCTTAAGATACAAAACTCAAATTTACTGAGCAAATCTTAGATGTCCTTCACACTTCTACGGTGCTCAGACACAACTATCAGTCTCTAAAATACAAGTATGTGAAAGGCTATTCACAAGCACCATTCGTGCTACACAACAGAAGAAGAAATAGCCAACCGCTGTTCGACTCTTAAAGGTCAAGTCAATACTACTCTTTAACGGTCAAAACAAGACTAACTCAGTTTCGGTGAGAGACTTCTTATTTATAGGCCTTCTCGAAAAATCTGCTTGCGTCATTTATCGTAATATTATATTTCTCCACTAATATTCAGAATAATCCATGAGATCACGAACTCACCAAAAATGGTCGCCAAATTAGTTACCAAATGATGCTAACTTGGCTCTATTGCAAGATTTCACCAAGCTTGAATTGAATTGCCATTCTAATGCAAGGAACGGCGTTGCTTGCGAATATTATAATTTTAACATAAAATAAATGCAACATAGAGTAATGAAGTATACGTATATAATACCTATAAGTGTATTACACATCCAGATATAAATTATTTACAATATTTTAAGTATTCTTTACACAAAATTCCTAACAATATTTTTAAATTCTCCTCACAATATTTAAGCGTTTTCAAAAAATCGTTTACACTAAATAGAAGAACAATCAGACTTGATCAATGAATCCCTTGTATTCGTCCAATGAATTCGCCCAAACTAGGCTAAATAAACCCTAAATCTGTGTCTAACACATCTAATTTTTCTTCTCTCACCAACAAAAAAAATCTGGGGAACAATCGTTCGATTGAAATAACACGGGTTTCCAGCTGAGCTACCAGCATTCCAACTGGCTTATTACTAGAAAAAAGGAAGGACATATCTAATTCTGGATCAAATCATTCAGATAACACTTTATCAGCCATATCGAGTAGAACACAAGTACTTCGGTTTCCAGATTTAATGCGGCCTTATTCTTTTACAGAAAATTAGAATCTAATTCTATTTTTATTATTATTTTATTTCTTAAAAGTTTTTATCAAATTTACAATTGTAAGTACCATTCACACAGAGGAAAAAATCGTTCATTATTTTCACGTGTACTTATTAGGAAAATATATCTATATAAATTGTTAGGACTTCCTTTTGGATTTAAGGTATCCGACTACCCTAAAATTGTGAATTTTACCAAAAATTGACGAATTTTTAGCGCGTTTTTCACGTAGTGTAAAAAAAAGCGCTATTAGGACACGAATTTCGTCTTCGTCCTCGTCTTCGTCTTCGTTCCATATTTTCGTACCTTTTTCTCAGCCAATAATTAACCGATTGACCTCGGGTTTTCAGCATTTGGTCGCATTTGTGCCCTAAATGGGCCGAATCATATTTAAATTTAATAATTAAAAAAAAATTTAAGTTTTTTAATTTTTTTTAAAAATTTTTTTTTAATTTTTTTTAAGTATAGTACTATTTTCTGTTAGTAAAAAGTTCATTTGTTGCATTATTGTAAAATACAACATGTGAAAAACGCGCTAAAATTACTTGGCCATGCCAATGATTGATATCTTGTTTTTATGATTTTGTTTTATACGCCATTTTATTAGCTTGATAAAAATACCGTTTATCATTTTCTGTTTCCTAGAAGAAAAACTACAAGTGTTTTAATAAAGGCAGATGTCATTGCTTTAAGCAAGATGTCATACTTTAAAACACGTTTTACTCGAAATGTGTGTTTGTTTAAATACTCAAACGGGGCCAGAAGATTGCTCAAAAAGTTTTGAAAATAATTAACTGAAATTTTGTCTGTAAGTTCTGTATAAAGTAGAGCCGATTTAACTTTCAGATTTATCAATCACCGTTTTATGACCCAATTTAGAGTCCTTTATGTTAATATAATCACTGTTTTTTTAAGCAATTTCATATAATAACTGAGATAAAGTGCTATAGTTTTTGTAAAAAAAAATATCTCTTATCCTGAAAGTCATTTCAAAAATGAATAACATAGCAACACATTAGAATGAAAAAATTGAAAGTTTGTTCATAAACATTTGGTACTGAATGGACCACGTTTATGCTATTTTTTGTAAATTTCTACCTATTTTTTCCCATTTTAGTAATAATAATTTCTTTTTCCCTTCTTAAATTTTTTTTAAAAAAATCCCCATATTTTCATTTTTTTTTAAAGTTGTCGTTGCCAGTCGGATATCTTAAAGAAGTTTTTTTTTTTTTGAATAAACCAAAGTAGTTTCATATGAACTGAAATAAAAAGGGGATTTGCGAACATCCTGAGATATTACTGAAACGGTGTTGATCTTGCACCCCCTCCCCCAATTGGCTGCCTATTGGCAACTTAGCCTTTGCAGACATAGCAAGTCCCCAAATGCGAGAGCCATTTCATGGTGGCACCATCTAGTGGTGACAATTGTTACTAAATTTGAAATCTCGAATAAATTTTTAGTTCAAGCTCTTGTCCAATGCTGAACGTTTGCCTTGATTTAATTTTTCCGAAAGTACCATAACCAAATCGATACTCAAGTGATATTTTACAGGCTGCATCATTAAATGACATGCGTGCCTGCCATTTTTGATAGAGAAAATTATCAACTTCATCCGGGGTCGAACCCGTAACCTCAGGCTTACGAAGCGGGAACGCTAAATCTGCTACCAATTTTCAGCATCTAACTAGAGCTTGAACTAAAAATTAATTCAAGCGTCCAAATTTGGTAGAGAGATCAACCTCTAGAGGGTCTAGCTCTTGAAATGGATCTAACATTTGAGGACTTGCCGAGTCTGCAAAAGTTTAATAGGATCAGTGATAAAAGGATCTGTGATTTTAATTTGATTTATATCATGCACACACACATACATACACACATGTTCGTGTTTCTTTAAATCTACAGAAAGTGAAATATAATTATTTTGTTAATTTTCTAACTCATATTCATACCCGACTTTTAACGCAAACTCTTATTTTCTTGTGTAGGTGGTGAAAAGCTCTGTTCTTTTGATATAAATTATCATTCAAGACTTTTTCAAGTAAATATTTGAATATACTAAAATAGATAATCTCTATTTCAAGATATAATTAGAACTGTTCTTCTAAGGGATTTTGTAGAAAGATAGGATTATAAAGGAGAAAAAAAATGTTATGTTTGGATTAAGAAATAAAACATTGTTGATATGAAAAAGCGCATAAAGTAATAAAACAAGAAAACAATTAAGGTTTCGTAACTATTTGCATAAAAGCGAATAAACAAAATTAAATAAAAGGGATTACTAGTAGAATAAATACCTTAGAAGTAAAATTTTCTACAGTTAAAAAGATTTAAATATTATTAAGGAAAATTTTGGTCTTTATTTTCTTCCCAGTCAAAGGGATATTGGGGTCAGAAAGACAGTTTCAGGGTAAAAAGAATACTTCTGTCACAATAATACCTAATAGGTATAGGTGAATATAACGAAAAATTTGATCACTAAATATCGTGAAGTCAAGAGTTTGACAGATAAATTATTAAAGACAACAGAGACAAATCTAAAATTATCTAGCGAGATTATTTGAACAGAGATCCCTTATAACCTCTAAAATATTCTTCACAGCCTGTATGAAAACCATTTTTGTGTAGAGACTGCTGAATATATATAAATAACAGCTTAGCGAAAAACTTTTAGTGAATAAAGCTTTCTATGTATTTGTTTAAAAGCTAATAGATAAAATTTCAAAAAATGGGTTATTTAATATAGGAAAAAATGGACAATATAATTTTGCATTATATAATTAATTACCAAAATGAGAACACTATTTTTTATGTTATTGCTTAATTTCTAAAATTCTAATACCGAAATAGAAAACTGCCAAATAAAAATGTTTGGCGAATTGTTTAAGTTGAACTTATCCCTAAATATGACTTAAACGATTACTAAATATACTGAACATGTTGGATTGGAGGAAAAAATGGACCTTTTTAAAAGTAATTGTAAAACAATTCTTATTCACATATTAAAAGAAAATGAAGAATTCTATTGAAAAAATATAATTATAGGCTCAAAGTTTTAAAGTTGAGATGTAAGGGGCTAGAGTTTTTTTTTCTGTCTTTTAATGATTTTGTTGTTTCGCGCTAAGAGCTATTTAATACTTCTAATAGTTAAGTAACTTATAAAAAAAATCTAAAGTTGTGAAAATATTTTCAGCAGACACAATTCTAGACTGTGTAAGAAATTTTTTCCCCACCTCATCTGAAAATAAGTGGATTATAAACATAAAAAGTCCCTGTACAAAACCTTTTTGAAGGAAAATAATAGAAGTCGAGTCCATTTCGATTCCATTAGTCTTTTCTTTTAAAAATATTCTGATGATTTTTCCAACTAGCTTGAGTCAAAAAAAATATTTTGTTCTATTCTTAAAAACTATTTTCTTCAATGTGTGTGTCGTCTGAATGAGTTTGCAAAAATTTCTTGATGCCGTTTATCGAAGAGACAACTGTAATGATTTAACTCTGATTTCAAAATTCCTGAATGTCTCTGAATAATTAAATCAGGGTTATAAAAGAACTTTTTTCCAACACTAAACTGTATGCTTCGAATTAAAAGGAAGTAAAATAATAGCTTATATCAGTGGTCTTAAACTGTGTTCCATGGAACCCTGGGGCTCCACAAGGCATACCCAGGGGTTCCCCGAGTCACGATAAAAATATCTAGAAGAAATAAGTATGTATGCAAAATGAAGTTACATTCTCTATAAAGTTTGTATAGTTACAAGTATCTAAAGTTATTCCGATTCATTAAAACTGAAAATTTTAATTATATACATACTTATAACATGTTAATTTACTTTAAATATTATTGTGAGATATATTCGTGAAGTATATGTATGGAATGGGGTTCTACAGAAACATTTTCTAGCTCTAGGGCTTCCACAAAAGCACCTTCAAGTTCTAGGGGTTCCGAGAGTTAAAAAAGTTTGAAGACCACTTGCTTATTATATATTAACGTCGCACTTTTAAAGCAACCTGAGAGTTTCAGATATATATATAATGGACTTCTCAACTATGAATTGCATTCAAATAATAGTACTTGCATACTCTATAATTCAAGGACCCTTTAGCACTTAAAAACATAAAACAATATTTTCACATGTATAAATTCACAACAGTGTCTCAATTCAACAACACTGTCTCAATATTTCACGAAGCAAATGAAACGCTCATTGTCAAATGTTAAACTACACTGTGTTGCTTCCGTGCGTTGTCTATATATATAGGTAGGAAAATCATTCTAGAACTATCTCTTCAAATCATCTTTGAGTCATCTGTGTTTGTCACCATATTTGGCGATTTTGCGACATGTGGTGTTCAAATTTATTGCTAGTTTTACCTCTTACTTAGTATTGTTGAAAGCATTTTAGATCTGTTTAAGATGTAATCAAACACCTGACCCTTTATGACAATATACTCATGTCTATAAATTAAAGATAATGCCAGCACCGGGAAATAAAGGTTCAGAAGCAAAACAAACACGACTTATTCATTAAGTTTATTTATTAAACGATAGATAAAAAACAAAAAAAAAGTGGCTTATGTGTGTACCATTCATAAAATCAAAGTTTTTTGTTCTCTGAAGCAATTACAAAAAAAAAAAAAAAATTTTACAAAAACTTACAATTACGCAGTTTGTATGATGATTACTACATTTTATGTATCCAATGGAATTAAATAATAAAGTCCGTACATCACATAGGCATGCGACATATCAAATTATCGAACATGGGGAAGATAACTCCTATCATCAAGCAATGCTTACAAAGTTCCGATACACATGTACGACATGGTTGAAGGGTGGAAACTCGTAGGCCAAACATATTCCATACATGCTGTATCGGATTCAAGCCAAGTGATAATTCTGGATATTTTATTAGGGTAATAAACTCAGGTTGTGAAGACATTCGTTTACGATGTTTGCTTGGTGAAGGTGGGGGTTGTAATCCATAAGCACAAATTCTGTGCTCAGAGCACTCCTAAACGAACGTAATGGTTGTTTCAGAAAATGTTGTACCTATAAATTTGACCTGCCAGGTTTCTGATTTGAACATGCAGATCTATTCTGGATCCCAGTAAAATTTCCCCCAAACGAACAATTTTACATCACCGTAACCGCGTAGTTAGATGATGTTGCGTTGGAATATATATATATATATATTTGGCGTTCTTTATATGAAATTCCGACGTGAATCAGACTTCAAGCTAAACCTGAACTTGTCGGAAGTCATTCCACATGCCCACTGTGAAGAAGTCTACACACACACACATTGCATGTTCTCCATTTCAGGGTAACCATTAGAGACAGGGAGTTTAGTGAACGGAACACATATAAGAATCATGCGAGTAAATAAAGTAATTTGTCCAAAACGTCTGTTCACAATTTGTTTTGAATCTGTCGTAACTGTGGCTGCAGGTAGATGACGGGACAGGTCGCATGCTGTGCTTCGTCTGCTTCTTTTTTGTAGTTAATGCTAAACATCCGTCTTCATTCGGCGTTGTAACTCGGGAGCGATCTGTATTGTAAAGTCTACTGACGATTCCGTCATCTTGGAATCGTTGCCAAAGCTTACACATTGTGCATTTCCAAGTTCTTCTGATACTTCTATCTGAGTATGTTATATTCCAAGTTGAGCCGATAATTTTTGCTTCCTCATGCTGTGCCATGCATTCGGTCATAACTAACATAACTAAACATCGGTGTTATAACTATTCGGTTAGGTCACTAAGTGGTATAAAAAACACTTAAGAACAATTTCACTTCCATGCCAACAATTCTTATATACCCCTCTTTCACACTCTTGTCACTGTAACGCCCTATCGGTGTCATCTGCGGAGGGGCGGGGGGCTTCCCGTAATCTGCATATTATTGTTGAAGATGTGTGTGATAATTCAACAAATGAAATTTCTAGTCTAGGGTTCGATTTCTATGTTATTCCGAATTATCTTAATTTTGGAATGTAGTGTCGCAAAAAGACGCATAAAATGTATGCGCATAATGTCCATGATTTTTACTTCAAAATCAGTATTATATATATATATATATATAAGCATCATTTTTATAATATTTCAAAAGTATTTTCTTATCCTATAAACTGTATTCAATATATGATTGTAATCAAAAAATCTATAAATTATATCCATTGTTATATATATATACTTTCAATATATTGAATAGTTATCTTAGGTTTATAACTTTTTGTGTACTTTTATGAATTATGTATATATATATATATATAACAGCTATAAAATATTTCAATTGTAAAATTGTATTCATAAAACATCCATGAATTATATTCAATTACATTTAATAACACAAAACATATATATATATATTTAACAACAAAACAGATATATATATACATTCAACATCAAAACAGCCAAAAATTCCATTTATTGAGAAATTGTATTCAAAATAGCCATACATTGCATACAATATAAAATTGTATTCAAAGCAGATAAAAATTGTATTCAATGTAAAACAGTAGAAAAGAGCAATTTATTAAGCCCATCACATTTTTTTGTTTATTATTTCTGTCTTTCACGAAAATAGCAGGCATTATTTCTACCACCTAAAGAATTAATAAATACGTGTCCCCAAAAATACAGCATCCATCAAAAGGCTTGGGAACCCAAAGAATATTTCTATTTTTTTACGCTTCACTTCGTCTTCCTCAGTTATCAAAATCAGAACCTTTCAGTACATAAAAAAGAATGCAAAAAACCAATTTCTATGAAGCTAGAGGAAAATCTTTGAATTACGTAGCAGAAACAATAAGCATGCGGAGAAAAATGATTTTGATCATCCATCACCTGATGGTGACACGTAAACAAACCGTTGGTGTCACTGGTGTCAGTTTGGAAAGGCATACTTGCCTAGAACTTAATCGATTGTTAATATGGTTGAAGTATTCACAATTTCTTTTTTCAAGACTTAAGAAAAGTGAAGATTTTTTTCGGGTTAGAGGGGGTCCTCCCTTTTTGGCTTTCGATTTGAATGGTTTTATGTATTTACCTTTCGCAGCTTATATATTATTTTGGAATGTATGGTTGGGTTTTTTTTAAAATATATTATAGTTTTAAAAAAATAAACACTCTTTTATAGTGATTCGAACTAAAAAGTAAAAAATAGTTCTTAATTTGAAAATAAAATCATTAACGAGAAATTTAATGGCATTGTGGTAAAAGCGTGGGGAGCTTTGTACTACATTATTACACTAACTCTGCATTTCGGAATAGAAATAGTAAGAAATTTTTACCGTTGATATCGAGCTTCCCACGCTTTTACCACGATGCCATTAATTTTCTCGTTAATTTTTTTTTATTCTTATACGAAGGATTATTGTTTACTTTTTAGTACGTTTAAATATAAGAGCATGCTTAGTTTTTTAAATTATACATTATTCTTCCTTTTTTAGTATGATGTACAATAAAAGCATGTTATTTTTAGATTTTAAATCTATCATTTATTTATTGCCTTTTTCAGAAAAACTAAGAAATTGTTAAATAACACTTTTAGATTTTGAGATTTTAGTTAAAATTCCAAAAAACCAAATATTCGAAGTAATTATCAAAGTTAATCCAAACTACTTAGTACTCAATTTTTTTAAATAAAGCATAAAAAGTGCTTGAAATTCTCGTGTTTTTTCCCTTTTCAACTTAATCTCTTGATTACAAAAAATATAATTTTTTTTATATTAAAAAGATATGCTTTTTTAACACATTGAAGCTCTAATTTAAATTGTATTTATTGTTGACATAATCGAAACAACTAATATACTAATTCAATTTTGGTCCATTGTTCATTTGTTTCAATTGGGCTACATTTGGCAGCTAAGGCATTTTAAGGCATTTCAAGTTCCCTATAGTGGAAGCTATTTCATTGGTGGCCCATCTAGCCGCTGGTTCCGCTACCCAATTCAGACATTTGATTTTATTCAAATAAAACTCTAGTCGTCTGCTAAATATTGCCGTGATTTCCAGAGCCAATTTTACACTCAAATTTTCTTTTACATGCCACATGACATGCGGGCTTACGATTTTCGCATTCAGAAATCTATCAAATCTAGCTGGGATCACACCCGCAACCTTAGGCTTACAAGATGGGCAAGCTACCTCACAGCTATGGAGAGATGTCGTATATTGTTCATTAATACTTTGGTGGATCTATACGCGTCCTTTCACTAACTCCTTAGGGATTCCCTTAGGGCAAGCATTCTTTCAACCAACTTTCACCGAGGGCAGGAAAACGTGATTATGCCAATTAAGTTTAATATATATATATATATATATATATATATATATATATTCTGTATTCGCGAGTTTTGAGTGTTAGTGAAGTGAGAATTGAAGATTAGTGAAGTGAGAATAGCTCGGATGTGAAATGAATTGATGAGAAGTAAGCAAATCGACAGCCATACGCATACGTAAACAGTGTACGACGTATGAAGTTGGAATCTTGAAGAAGTGCTTAAGTCAACTATTAGTGTTCAAAGCCACGTCAAATAGTTTAAAGGATTATAAGAATTCAGGTAATGTAACCTTAGTTCAAATTGAAGTTAGAGAGTTAAATTATTAACGCACTTCTTAAATCAAGTTTGGTATAAGCTATCGTAAGGATAGATTCTCATGATCGTGTATATTGTCCCCGTGCTATCTTGTCTCACTTTCATGCTCTAGTTGATCAAATTTATCTTAATAAGAGTGTGATTTTGTCTGTGTTAAATTTAGAGATAAATAAATAATTTGAGTTCCTCGTGTCGTCTGATCATTTAGTTCCTCCTACACATATAGCCGGGTTAGAGGGAAGAAGGAATAATAATTCCTTACATACACTTCTCCATTTTATACTATTGCTGACATAGATTCATTGTTTTTAGCACTAGAATCCTTGATGCAATGGAAGGTGGTTGGCCAACAGTTTGCAACCTTGGCTTCTAGGCTACCCCAGCAACACAAAAAACTTCAAATCTCACCTTTAAAAATAAGTATTCGAATAGAAACCAAAGTGTTTCAACACCGTTGACATCATCCAAAAAAAAAACACAGAAAAAATAAATACACTAAAATATCCCTTATACATAAATTCATCTTCTGTCCATTTCCTCTCAACTTTTTCTAAGGTTCTTTCACTCCAAACGGGAAAGGATAAGTACAGAAAATAAAAATAAAAATGAAGTATCATGCTTCGATTTTATTTAGCTTCCTTTTTTTTTGTTGTCCACTCAGGTAGAAATCGAATATTTCAAGCTGTCTTAAGAGATGGATTGAATTTGGATCCAAAAACGAAATAACTTTTGACAGTCTGTTGAGAACACGTCACATTCAGTATCACAGCTTCGTTCTCTTCAACATCTCTGGACCCCGAGCAAAATATGGATGAAATATAGAGGCCAAAAAAAATGCCAGAGACTGTAACGAAAGGGCTAGTGTACGTCAAGACATGGCTCATACTTATGCAGAGAAAACCAGCAGGATTGGATGTAAAAGATGGTCAACAACTTATGTAGAGATCGATTATGATTGAGAAAAAAGGAAATGTATAATATGAGATCATATAGTGTCGAAAAAATACTTATTTCTATTTAAATGCTTATCGGGTCGGATCATGATAAGCTTCCATACGTTTCGTTTTCCCCCAATTTTTTTTAAGGTATACAACTACTTGCGACAATTTTTTTTAAAAAAAACGAGCCTTACATTAGTCGCATATGATGTGTAACATCTGAAATGTTATAGTGGTAAATTCGCAATAGCAACTTAAATCCTGAAAAAAATGAATCGAGTATGATTGGAAATAATTTTCTATGGAATTAGTATATCTTTAATGAAAATTTTATTTATTTAACACAAGGAGTAATGCAATTTTTTATCAAAAATAATTATTCTTGTTCAATTTGGGGAAGAGCGGTAATGATAACTTATGATAACTAAAATATGACACATATACTTGTGATTTCAAAGTATTTAAAAACCTTTGACAATAACGTCAATAATAGTACCACTGTTAGTTGTCGAAACGTTTCGATTTGTGTTCATTTCGAGCTTGAGTTCATCATTCAAAAAAGCTATGAGGGGCTCGGCTTCTAGCAAACTGAAGTTAACTTTAAAATCACCACTCAAAATCATTTAAAGCGAGTGATAGTTTTTTTTTAAAAAAAAGAGCAAAACCACCTTCGGTATATGGTAAAAGTACAAAATGCGGAAATGTTTAATTTTAATTTTTTGAACCGTTTGATTCGGAGAAATGTATACGACCACCGAAATCACTGTTTGTCCATTTCCAAATAAAAATTCTACCGCACACATGTCCCCAATATCTTGACTAACAATACCCAGCCCACTTGTATGACGATAAGTAATATACATATGTCGAGCCACAATATGTGAGTTGTTCTGTTTACGATGGATCGCAACACCAGCTGCTCTGTGGCCCGATCGTTTAAATTGTACGCAGCAATCGAAGTCAGGTATCGAAACACGTTCTTCATTGTCTAACCACAACTCTGCCTGAAGGACTTAGCTTCTTATCCGATTCTAAAGTGAGAAAACAAAAACAAAGATCCCACAGCCTAGACCGCAGGGGATGGGGGTGGAGCAATCCGGAATGAAGGAGAAAAAACAGAACTTCACTGCCAGGGTAGCGAAGAGACACCACCAAGGGCGCTGATTGGTCAAATTAAATAGCATGCGCTTCCCCAACTTCCTGTTACGCATTTCCGATCCTTTTCAGGAAATCACTCTCCCAAATCTCCAGCAATTGAGGGAAAGATGTCACAAATAAAAAATGGAGATATGGAGATTTTTTTTTTTTTTTTGTTGATTTTAGATTTGTTTCGTACATTTTAAGAAAAATAGGCTAAAATTAAGAAGAGAGAAAGAAATAATTATATAACAAAAATGGGAAAAAAAGGGCAAAAATTTACAAAAAATAACATAAACGGGGCCCATTCTGTACCAAAAGTGTATGAATAAATTTTCCGTTTTTTAATTCTGATGTGTTGCTATGATATTCATTTTTAAAATGACCTTCAGGATGATAGATATTTTAATTTTTTTACAAAAACAAGAGCTCTTTACCTTAGTTACTAGATGAAATTGCTTAAAATAACACAGATTATATTTACATAAGGGACTGTAAATTTTGTAAGAAAAAACAGTGATTGATGAATCTGAAGGTAAAAACACTTCTACTGTTAAGCAGAACATATACAAAAAATTTCAGTTCATTATTTTCAAAACTTTTGAGCAATCACCGTTCCCGTTTAAACATTTTCAAAATAGAAAAAAAAAAATTCGAGTAAAACGCAATTTAAAGCATTGCATCTTGCTGAAAGTAATGGCATCTGCTTTTACTAAAACGCTTGTAGGTTTTTTTCAAGAGAACGGATAAGAATAGAATTGGTATATTTATAAAGCTAATAAGATGACCTATAAAATAAAATTATTAACAAAAATTGTCAATTTTTGCCAAAATTCAGAATTTTAGGGTAGTCGGATACCTTAAATTGAAAATATCTACTGAAAGCAGAAACTACAAAAAATGAAACTGAATAGTTAAATATCTATGTGGATAATTGATCCCGAGGTCCTTAAAATTTGTTTTCAAAATATACATGCGCACAGACGGAGTCTGTGCGTATGTATATTTTAAGAACATGTATGTATATGTGAAGTTGTTTATGTATATGTGTGCATGAATGCGCGTGTGTTTGTGTCTGCGAACATTTAGTTTCCAATGATGTACAATGCCTTTTCCAAGTATTCTCTAAGACTTTTTGTATGATTATTTAAATCATCTTACCCACTAAGGAAATAACTGTTAAAGATTTCGTTCTTCCTTCTGGATAGTGTCTAGATGACTTGTAGGGGTGTAACGATGGGAGACACTTTTCAAAAGGCAGTTTTTACAAAGGAAATTTAGTATTTTCAAGCAGTTATGTATAGCATGCAGAAAATCCAAGACAATATAATGCACTGGATATATTTGAATGTTTTTATCAGCTATAGTTATCTGTATGACAAATGTGAAATGGTATGAGGCGAAGGACATTGGTAGGACGGTGAAAAATGTTCACGATCTAGTCTTTCTTTTAAAATGTCGCTGTTATCCGTTATAAACTACAAAAGCATTGCAGTTAAGATTTTCAAGTCAAAATAATGGGCTAAAAGCGTTAGACAAACAAATTTGTAGCATTTTATACCACTTTTTGTTTGTACCACTTGTATAGATTTTTAAATAACCTCTAAATCTGAAACAGAATGACCATATTCTCAACGTCATATCCACTTAATTTACTAAAATGTGTATTCAAAAACAAGGAAATACTTAAAATGTATAAAACTGAATTTTATCAACTCTTTTGGTTGAGAAAAATTGCCAGAAGCTTCGCGTATGTTAAAGACCAATAATCAATCAATTCCAAAAATGTTGAAATATCAGAAAATATTAGTTTATCTTATTTTAAGAAAAGTCATTCATCTTGGAATATTTGTAGCAAACGGAAACTACTCTCGGACCCAGCTAGAGGTGTGAGAGGAAAGGAAGGATGGCTCGCCCTAATACTCTTCAACTATTTATTCGGCATAATGTTTGTTATAATTATTGACAAACACAATTCAAGTATTCAAATTAGATGAGGTGTTCGAATAACGTGCAGAGGGGATTTAACAACAAGATACGCTATTTTTGAGAAAACTTCTATGAAATTGATCCTCCTTTTATGGATCAATCCACTACTCTAATATTTGATTTACAATTTAGAAAAGTGACCAATCGTCACTTAAATATCTTCAACTATTTAATGCGCACAAGGCGCTATCAATGTTTACAAATACCTGATCGGTAAATATCTTTCCTTATCGTCAGCTTCTCTATATTTCAATCTCCAAGTATAACCCTTCATCTATCCCTCAATTCACCTATTCACCTGTTGATCTCTCTAGCTAGAAAACCTATATTATATATATAACTGACCTAATCTGCATATCACGGTGTCTTCTTCCAAAAGGGTTGGTTGTGAATGATAGCCCAAAGATTTCCCAAGAGAATTAATGGAAGGACACGTCTAGATCCATCACATATTCTTGATGAGCAATGATAAGCAATTATCAACCCCTGTGCCTTAGCTCTTTTGTGTGGCGCCAATTTCTTGAAGTGTGTCACGAAATAATTTAAAAATTAGAAATTCCTGAACCCAATCTTTCGGCCATTTTATAAAAATAAGCTATTCATAAAATTGTTATTGACCATTTGACAGTACTAAAGGAGAGAGTTATGCATGACTTCTTAAATTTAGATGTAAAAAAATTGGATTGTGTTCGTAATCCATTTGGAACAACCGATACATCAGTATATGAATTGACTTCAAAATAGGAAGAACTAATTTCTCTCTGTAATAATCAAGGTTTAATTTCAAAACATTCGGAAGAATCATTTAATTCAATTTGGGTTAAAATTAGAGACGATTAGCTAAAAGATCCTGAAGTGAGTGAATCAATGAATCGCTTTTCTTCTTTGTATATATCATAGGTTCTCAACGTGGGCGATAACGCACCCTTGTAGGCATTTGAGGGTTTCAGGGGGCCAGTAAAAGATCTTGAAAAAATTAGGAGGCGTTGAGATGACACGGATATGGCTTGGGCAGATTAACCAAATATAAACTAAGAAAGGTTAAAAAAACGCGCTGTTCATGTACTAACAAAGTAAACGTTGATACTGTTTATCTTATGTTGACTGTATGTATTCAAATAATTTCTATAATACATGTACGAAAATTCACACATTTCGGTAGTTCGGGAAGTGGATGAAAAACGTACACTTCATTCACACACCTACATTAAATTGAATGATATAGTACATTTTTTAATTTCTACAGTGCACGTGTTGCCTTTGGGTTTATCTGTGAGCAGTAGGGAAAACGTTTCATCCACTGCATTTCATTACGTATATTATCCAAGAAACGTAATGAAGTATGTAAGCCAGGAGTTAACGTGCGATTATATAAAGGCTAAAACTGTCAATTTATATTTATTTTGAAAGCAATAGTTTATTACGAACTACTTCGTATCATCACAACCGTGGCCTGTCTTTATAACTAATCTTAGCTCTAACTTAGCTCTAAATCTTTTTTTAATCCACCCTTTTAAATGAAGAAATTCAGTAGCATTTTAATTCCAACACAATATATTCTATCTATGACTAAAATATATAATATTACACATTTAAATATATTTGTGGCAATCGCTATTTCAGATTCGCAAGTAAAAAATTTTATTTATTATTAATAGAATTTTTTTTTAAATTTAACTCTTATTTTCACCATGTATTATGTACATTCTTATTTCTCTAAAGTGGGAGGGGGTGGTATCGAAATATTGACTAGAAATTTGGGCACCAGTTCAAAAAAGGTTGGGAAACTATGGTATATATAGATTTGATGACATCTACAAAGATTAATTTCTTGCTGGAATAATTAAAAACATTTTTATTAAAAGTAGGGAATTTTTCATCGGTTTTTAATTTTAAAATCGATCATTTTTTTCAGTGATAACATCAATGCAGAGTTTATTGGTAATCTAACAAAATGAATCAGAAAAATGAATATAAAAGAGTAAAAAATATCTTTTTTTTTCTCTGTGAAGATACTTCCTGACGAATTTCATTCGAAATTATAAGAAATACAAAAGATAACTCATATTTTTAAGTCTAATACTATAACTCAGACTAACAGGAATGCATTCAAAATATTTAAATTGCTTTCCCTTAATCCAAACAGTAAACGGAAGGAAGAAGATATTTTACGTTGGAAAGTTCTACGTATTTCTTTTCACTTGAAAACCGACGAAAACTCGAAGTATGAATAAGCATCCAACTCAAATTTGGTGCACATTTACAGCATTAAAGAGGCCAAATTTAGCATTATTTCTCTCTCAAGGTATAATTTTTGATATTTTTAAGCATGGATAAAAGTTTGGAATCTTTCAAGGGCGTTGAAGTGTTTTTACCAGGTAATAAAGCAGAAACTTATTCTGAAGATGAAAGGTAAAATGCACATATTTTAATGTTAAAGAGAGAACTTATATTAGATTCTCCTTTTATGCAGAATAAATGGGGTTTCGTATTTCGTTTAATATGTTAATTGTAGCTTTCTCAAAAGAGTAGTTTTAGAGTCTGTGCCGTTTGTAGAATTTTACGCCGTTTGCTAAATTCTTTTTTGGGTTAATGTGGATCGGTATAAGTTATACTTTCGAAATACTGAAGATAAAAAAAAAACCTTCTTAAATGCTTGAAGTGAAATGCCATCTATTTTGAGTTATGTTCTAAAGTAAAATTTGGATTGGGTAAAAGTTTTTTAAAAAAGCCTTTTTTAAGGTATTCGACTACATTCGGAACGGTCATTTTTGAAAATCGTTCAAACAAATATTTCTTTTTTTTATTTAGATTAGAAAACACGTATAACATGGTTTTCAGAGTATTTTAGCACTATTTTGGCGAAGAGTGAACATAAAATTATCGATTTTCAGAACACTTTTCTTTTATGAAAAATACATCTATAATAATAATATTTTTCCTATATGTATCTGTAAGACTCATCCAGAGAGCCTAAAGGGGTTTTTTTTATCCATTGGGCTGCGGATTGGTATTTTTACCATTGCAGACCTAGTACATCCCCAAGAGCAGGTATCACTCTTTAGTGCGGTGTCATATAGGCGGATACCAATCGCCGCAGGTAATTTTGACTCCCAGTTTTCTCCACAGAGGGAGGCACCTGAGCTCTGACGATGTGAACTTGTATCAGGATTTAATTTTGCCGAGAGCATCCAAGTCAAACATACACTCTAGGGATCTTTTACATGCCGTATAATCATACGACGTGGCCGCTGTCGATTTTCTCCCTCACGAAAATCCACCGACTTGGGCCGGGGTCGAACCCGCAACCTTGGGTGCAGAAGGCCATCGACACACCAACCACGCCACCCAGCCGGCCCAGAGCTTAAAGTAGGAGTTTTGAAAAATTCACATTATTTTCAGAGTTACTACCAATTAAAATAGTAATCGGTGTTTTTGCTAAGAAATTTTTCTATGATGTATTAAAATATGGTTAAATCCACTTCTGTAAGTTATATATTTCCAAAAACCTAGTTCGGGCTCTGTACAGAGGTCTGAAAAATAAATAGGCGAAATATTATTATTATAGAAGCATTTTCATAAAAGGAGAATGTTTTGAAAATAAGTAATTCTATATTCATTTTTTGCCAAAATATCGCGTTCAAATAATCTTTTATTTTAATATTTCGTCTAAAAATTATTTTATACGTGTTTCTTATCTAAATGACACTAAATATTAAAGAAATTATTTTTTTGAATTCTCTTGCAAGATCAGAATTCTGAACGTTGTTGGATACCTTACCTTGGGAATATGAAAGTTCATCTTTCATTGCTGTATTATGTTTTCCACTGTTTGCCTGTATTTTCAAAAGTCCAAAATATGATATGAAATGAATTATTTCGAGGTAAACGAAATGAAGATATAACTAAATCTTGATTTAACGATGTGTAGTAAGAAAAAGTCTAACACCTGAAGTTTAGCACTACATAAAAAGAAACAAGCTAAGCAATAAATAGATCTCCATCTTGTTTGCGCAAAAGTGCCATCTATTATAAAAATGAGATATAAGGATATGCAGCAAATTGCCCTTCCAATTTAAATGTTCAGTTTTTGGAAGATAAATTAGTAAAATGTTATAAAAACCAGATTGATATAAATAAATATTTGTCTTGTTATAGTACTTCAAATTTAGCAACATCTTTAAACAGGAAAAAGAAAAATAAAGGAAAATAAATATTTCTATTTCTTAATAATGTGATGTAATTATTTTTTTTACTTAATTTCTGCTTTCCCATATCATAAAGGCCGAATAACATACAAAGTAAATTCGACACTAATTTAAATGAAAAAAAATGTTTGATAATTTAGAACTGATTACAAATTTAACCCTAATGTTTGTATCGTTTTTAAAGTGGACAGGAAACCAGAGTAAAACACCAAATTTTCTCATTTCTCACCAATTCAGTTTTTTTTCTAGATTTAAATGTTTTTCATTTAATTGATCTTCTTATGAAATTATTAAATTTAATGTTAATAATTTTTTCGACATATTCAAATCTATTTATCACTTCTAAAATTATCTCTGATACACTATAAAGTATGAACATCCTTCCCAATATATTCAAGAAGAAAATTGACTTGAAATATTACTTTTTGAAATACAAAAGTATTGGAAAATAAAGAAAAATGTTTTATGGTGATGAGTGTATTTGTAATAGTCGAAAAAAAGAAGTATATTTACTTTTGTCTCAAACATTCTTAATCTCTTTTTTTGTAAATATTCATAAAAAAGACTCACCCAAAATATTAATTAAAAAAATTATTTTAGCTACAAAAAACACTTGTAAATATTAAAAAGTGTGTTTTTATCTTTATAAGTACTTATATTACCTTGAACAAAGAAATGTATATTTGTTTTTATCTCAATTATACTTAAGCTCTTTTTGTGTATGTGTAAATATTCATAAGAAAATTCATCAGAAATACAAGCAGAAGGATATTTTTTGTTGCATAAAAATAATAAACATCTTTTTTAGTATCACAATGCAACAAATGAACTGATTGTGCTAAACTAACAATCAAATATTTAAGCATTTTTCAGCTAAAACCTGATTAGAATGAAACCGAAAATCAATTTAATTATATGAGAGTTTAATGCAAATATCACAGTCATTTATTCCCAAAAAAAACGTTAATAACATCAAATCATCTGAAATTAAGATTTAAATATCAATTTTTGTTTATGGAAAGGATCGGTTATTAATTGCATCTTGAGATCCCCTTTTAAAGACTGTCTTTGAGTGATGTTAAAGAATAAAACCAGAATTAAGAAGTCAGTTAAAAATTATCCATCATTAACCCTTTAAGTGGTCAACTGTTTTGCCAAAATGTTCTAAAAAAGGGCACATAATGTATAATAACTAGAAGTATTATTGCATGTAACAAGGCATAATACTTAACAAAATGCTAAAATGGAGGAATTTTGTTTTAATTTTCATTTTTAAAGTTTTTACAGTATGTTTTATTTTATAATTGTTGAATACTGGAACCCCCAAATGTTTGCTTTTTATAATCTGCATGCTATGCCCTTACTCATTTCTGACCAGCTTTCAGCAAAGCTGTACGGGCAAACTAGTTAAGGGATTAATATCATATTGATTTAACTATTCTAAGAATAGCCTCATATTTTTTATACTTCTCATTTTAGTCAGAATTGGTTCCTTTTTTCTGTTTTAAAACATGCTCAATATTTCTTCTACTATGCCGTAATGCTAAACAAACTATCCCTTACATGTTAGAATAAAAAAAGTATGTTTTATGAAATATTTTGAAATTTAAAAATTCCGAGAGATATTATCAACAGATGTATAAATTGCAATTTTGTAAAATTTTCAAGAAAATTAAGACTTATTTTTGTCTGAAAAAAAATAGTCCCGTTAGTTATTTCAGGTTTTTATATAGTTGGCTAATACAGCCTTAAGCAAATAATTTCTTTACAAAAATTACTTTTAAATATAAAATTAAATTTGCAAAATATGTAAGACTTTCCTACAATGAAAACCAATATGTAATAGCAATTTTGATTCACAGATGTGATTACTACATTTCTGTAAGTATTTTTCAATAGATGATTTTAAATAAACTTTTCTCTCTCTATGTCTTAATTTTTTTAAAAAAAAGTAATGCCTTATTGAACCTTTTCTGTGTATTTTTTCTGTTAATTAAATAAAACCTAAGCAAATACTTTTTTGATAATTTCAGCCTATTATTCTTTAAAAAGCATTTTTAAAAATGTGTAAAGACATTCAATTTTTATCTTTAAAATTATTTTAATTCTATTTAACTATATTTTTATTAAGAATAAATATGTATGTGAAATACACATATTCTGGATAAAATTTTCAATGTTCTCTAAAATAATTGAGCGAAAATCATATCCATGTTTCCTGATGACTGAGTTTAGCTCGAAGCTATTCAATTTACTCGGTCTTGCAGTGTGTAAAATATTCTAAGCCATTGTTTAATAAGACATTTTGTCCATTAAATCGGATTAATTCGATTTTGAATCCATCCTCAATTTGAAATCAGATATATCTAAATATTTGGTAAATTTAAATCATTGCGAGTTTACACAAACTATATATAATTTAACCCTTACTTTGGTCTAGGGTAGATTACTTCCCATCTACATGATCTTACAAATGGGAAATGTGGGAATCACAAAACCCATTATAATATATTGGTCTTGTTATTATAACAATGTGAAGACTAATTTCTGAAAACATTTTTGCTACTGCACATAATCCAGCGCTTATGACACCTGAAAATTGCTCAAGAAAAGAGGGTACAAAAGAAGAAATACTTTGTCCAAAAGCTGTCGCTGTATATAATGATTTCATGGGAAGGGTTGATCTCTTTCTTCAAAGAAAACTAAGATACCAAATAAGAAGAAGCTCTGTAAAATGGTGGTATCGTATCTTCTATTTTCTTATTGACGTGATCATCATAAATAGTTTTATACTGTGGTACGTGAACCAAATGACCCAAATTTTAGTTTAGCTAACATTCCGTATAGCACTAGATCGTCAGTTTATTTTCAGAGATTCCTCAAGAAAAAGGAAGGGGCTTCCTACTAGCTTCTAAGCAAAGAAGTGTGTAGTTTCGAATGATGTACGCTTAGCCACTGCGGGAAATTATATGCCAAAGATGGTTTCCAAATATAGACTAGGTAGGGAATGTCGCAGAAAGGGAAAAGTAAAGAGGAGAGTATAAAAACATGAAATTTTCCAAATTCACACGATTTGATATCCAGATACTGCTGTAAGTTTGGATTAGTATGTTAGTGAACAACTGTTTTATATATTGAATATAATATAACCAAAATATCTCTCAAAATTAATTAAAATGTACCTAAAAAAGCCTATTTTTTTAGCATATTCAAGAACTAATCTCTCTGTCGCCCATCCGGTATAATGGTTAGCGACGCTGACTGCTATGCCATAGGGCCTGGGTTCGAATCCCGGAGAAGGCATGGATGTTAGTAAATGTATAGTGGGGGTACTCTAAATAGCCGTCGAGCCGCAAGTCCTATATTGAGGTTGGTGGAAGGTGGTGGGAGGCCCCTGACCACTCCCAAGGTGTTCTCCCTCAAAATTGGGGTGGAGCCGAGCCAAATCGTACTGTCACCTGCATGGTGCTCAAAGCTACGGCTAACGATAGGTGTACAATTAGCCCGATGCTATGATGAATTTCATGGGCCTCGATCTGACTACGTCAGACAGGTGGCATTAGAAACAACAACAGAACTAATCTTAATAGATAATTTGATAAAAAAAACTACAAATCTAAAAGCATCACCAAGCAAGTACTGACTGTTTAATAATTTCTTTTAGATTTAAGTGTTTCAATTCAAGTTACTCTTTTTTTGTTTATAGTATTTTTAGTTCATGTAACCTAACTGATTGTTGAATCTGTAAAATTGATTTATTTTATGGCCTGTCAAATTGATTGATTTTATGGCCTGTCAAAAAGTTATTTAATAATAAAACCTAAGAGTTTGTAATTTTGTTTTAGAGATTATACTATTTTTAAATTTCACTACTTAAACTTACATTTAGAAATGTGCTATTTACGTAAAAATCCCATAATAAACCTATAAGTGAAATTTTTTCATATCTTTTTGCTTTTTAGAGAAGTTGAAAGTGGCACACATAGGTGTTTTTTTTTAAAAAAATAGTGGCACTCTTCTCAAAAAGATTGGCCCTCCCTGAAGTATATGTTATTCAAAATAAATTATATTTTAAAAATAAACTAAAAAACACGCTTTTATAGTGAATCGAACTAAAAAGTTAAAAAAAAATAATTCTTAATATAAGAATAAAATGATTAATGAGAAAATTAATGTCATTGGGGTAAAAGCGTGGGGTGCTCTATATCAATTGTTATAATTTCTTACTTCTATTCCGAAATGCTGAGTTAGTGTGAAAATGTTGTCTAAAGCACCCCACGCTTTTACCCCAATGACATTTATTTTCTCGTTAATCATTTTATTGTTATACTAAGAAATATTTTTTTTTTACTTTTTAGTTCGATTCACTATAAAAGCATGCTTTTTAGTTTATTTTTAAACTATAATTTATTTTTCATTGCTTAGTTCAATCTACAATGAAAGCGTTTTCTTTTTAGTTTTTTAAACTATCATTTATTCATAGTTGCATTTATCCTTGAGTATAATATTTGGAGCCGCAATTACGTGGCTGCTAGGAATAGTCTTGCTCTTCAATGGATATTAATTAACGAGTCTGAAGGGTATTTCTTCTCTCCACTTACGTCGCCTCGGATGAATCCCGTATCGTTATATTTCAAAGATTTCGTCTCTATAGATACAGGTCAAACTAATAAAAGTGTGTTTAGTAAAAAAAGTTCGAATTAAAAAATTATTTTAATGTGCCATGTTTTTATAACAGACTAAAAAGTATAAAATTCCTCTTTTTTAATTTTTTTCTTCTTTTTTTCCACATTTTCATGCATTGTCATCCACTTCTGAGCTATCGGGAAGTCACAGCTTAAAATCAAATACAAAATTCCACTCGGACAGACATACAAGAAAGAGAGCTAATAAAAACATGGTAAAATATTAAGTGCCAATCATAACATCGCCTTTTAAAAAAGTATTGCTATAATGTTAATTCGAATCATCACTTCTAAACGTATCGCTTTATAAAAATATTTAGCAGTTAGACCATAAATTGTTTTTTTCAACATGCACGAGTGTTTTTTTTATTTCCATTTTCAGAAAAACTAGATAATTGTTTATATTATGGCAAGAAATTGTTATCGCACACCCACCCTTCCCTTTCTCACATAGAGAGAGCGCTTTTTTGTTTATATCTGTTAACCACAAGTGTATTCGTTTTGAGGGTTGCCCCTCTTAGTCGCCAAATCTGGAAATGATATATGGATTATGTCGCCAAATCTGAGAATGGTTTCTACAATAAGTCACCAAATCTGAAAATGGTATATGCAATAAGTCACAAAATCTGGAAGTGGTATATTGTCATGAAGATTTTTGGAGTAGAATTGGTAGCAATACAACGGTTGAATAGAACAATGAGAATTTATTGAACAGAAGAAGGCAGGCGTAATCTACTTGATCGTACACCAGACGAACTGACCCCCAGCTCGAGGGAAGCAGCTTATATATGATACAGTGGTGACATCTAGAATATTCTAGAAGTATTTGAATTATCATAAATTTGCATACCCGCTGCAACTCTCTGTAAAATTCCCGAGAGTCAATTTAAATCAAATTAAAAAACTAGCGAGTAGCAGTCGGTAGTTTTGAACCCGAGACCAGCAGTTCCACGAGCGGCGGCTTTACCTCTAGACATCGTTCGTTGAACTGTTTACAAAATATGGCAATAGGGAATTGCCGCTAAATCTGGATATCGTTATTCCTGACATCCTGATAAAGACAATGGAGCAAAATTATGAAACTAATTGTATTGTCATCGAGTCTTGACAAGTGTGTAAAATTTCGAATTAATCTGACCTTTTTAAGTGGGTAAAAATCGAGTTCCAAGATTCCGTTACATACAAGTGAAACTTATAAAAGCGTGTTAATAAGATAAAAGTACTAACATAAAAAAGAATAATCGTAAATCTCAGTTATGCGTCCAAAACATTAACTGAGTTTTTCGCTGTGCAGTTTAATATATGTAACACAATTTTGACTATTAAAAAATAATTTATATGTATCCAATTTATATATATATATATACCAATCTTTTGAAATCTCAATTGCAGTAACTTCTAAAATATTGCATGCAAATGTTATTGAAAATGCAGTTTTATTAACTTTACTTCCGTCGTTTATATTGGAAATATTCTTACATCTAAAATAGAAGAATGAGAAACCAATACAATTTAAGCACACAAATGAGACTAAACAATAAACAGAATATGGAAGTTTAAATTCATTTTTCACCAAAAAGTAAACTATTCTGACCAAAGCATCTGATTTTTATCGAGTGATAAAAGCTTCGTTTCTTAGAAAGGAAATCAATCTTTCTTTTCAGAGATGAATTTTTTCTCAAAAGTGGTTTATTTTTTCCTGCGTAGATATTAAAACACATTTATACAAGGCCATTGAAACAGCAAAATGAAAATAGCGTTTTCTCTATGAAGCATCATACAACATTATTTATCAGTACCAAAAATAAACAAAACATTTTTTTTTCTAATTACAGTAGAATCTGTTTTTGTTCGGTCCTTTTTTATACGATTTTTTTTCTGTGCGGTCTGTTTTTATACGGTATATGAATTTCAACGGCCTTGGTGTCACTGTAATGTTTCTATCACTGCACCAGTGGCGACGGAGTACGTTAGGACCCCCTACAAAATCAGGTTTTGTCTTTAATATTTTACAAATTGGTTAACACTACTTGACGTTTAGTTAGGCCTTTGGTATCTCTAGAGTCCTGGGGAGAGGGCTTGCCCCGTAAGGAGGGGCTTGCGGGATGAACGTTACTGCACTGCAAGTACTTCGATACACTTCAAGACTCTCTGTTCATTTGTTATAAACAGTCTCCCGACAATGTACGTTTAGTTGTCTTTCTCTCAAGCGCCAACAGCCTGCGCTTGATTGAATACGAAACTTTCAATGACAGTGACACTGTCTAATAATTCTGATATATTATGAAGATGGACTGAAGATTGTATGCGAGAAAGGATAAAATATATGCAGGGATACAGCTTTCCAACAAATTGGAAAATCATTTTCTTAAAATAGTACCAATTCCGAAAGAGTATGAGATTTCAAAAAGAGTTTCGAACATGCATATCTGGCTATCATGACATTTTTAAGCAACTGACCAACCTACCTCCCTCACAAAAACTTATCTCTTATTTTAGGGCTACTGAAACATAAATCAATTAAAGTTGTATCTTCAAGCGAAGAAAGCAATTTTGAGCTTATTCATCACCGGAAAATGAGCGCTTTGAGTTAGCAGTGAGTTATGTATGTGCATTTTGAAAACCTCTCCATGTATACAATGAGAAAGTAAATGTTTTTAAAAATGTTTCCATGTGTCATTTGATTAATTATTTTGTTATGGAAGTACTTTTTTTATAAATTTTGGAAAATAATTGGCGTGTATTTTCTAAAGTGCGTATTTTTATGCGGTTCCTCTCCACCACATAAAAATTTTTTTCTGTATTATTTTGACGAAATTGTTTCTTATAAGTAAGAACTTTATAAAATTTTCGAAAAGTTTTTTTTCGTACGATTATTTTTTGAGCGGTCCTATCTACCGACACAAAAAACAGGTTTTATTGAATATATATCGAAGTAGAGAATATTAGTTTTATACGCAAATAATACTAAAA